>JASAMY010000175.1:0-39869 GCA_030248085.1 Paralinhomoeus sp. GSCO2_6 | reverse complement strand
CCACAAGGTGGCGCTACCCATGTGACATGGCTGATCTCTGTTTGAGCTGGTTCGAATTTCTTGGCTGAGTCGTTACAGACTACGTACAAACCAAGCGATCTTTCGGTATGTGGATGACCTGCTAGTTATAAACATTGAAGACTTTCAGACGTTAGCTAAAGATATCCTAATAAACTACAATTAAACGACACAACAGTTTCAAACCAGCTGACACATTACCTTGATGTCACGGTGCACCTAGCTAACTGCAGTCTAAGTACTACAGTATACAATAAAACTGATGATTACACCTTCAACATCACTCGATTTTTCAAAAGCTCGAGCACTGTACTCTATTAACATGCCATATGGCGTACTTAAAGGTCAAATTATACGCATAATTAGGCTGACTAGAGACGAATCAGACTTTATTAGAAGAATACAATGAATAATCATTATGAGTACAACAAAAATAACGGTTTCAAGAAAACAGAATTTTGAAAACCATTATGTCAGTACTACACAATTATGAATATAAAATTAAATGCATGATACCAAACTTCAAGAAGAAGCGCATGATTAATTCTATGTTGAACAACTAAGTTCATATGACGGTTAAATCGGCAAATACAGTACATACGATGCAAAGAACGCACAGAACTACAATGACACGTCTAATGCAAGTGCACGATTTAATAATTCGCGGTTCTAAATTCAACAATTCGCTACAAGTTTATAGAAATATTTATAGAATATCGCAAGCTACAGGAAATATTTCAAAAATTAGATTATGGCAGGGAATACGACTACTGAAGCGGAATTTCAAGCGCGGTTTGTTGACAAGGTGGTTTCTTTTTCTCACTTTATGTGGTCTGAAGACCCATGATGAGTCTACGAAATAATTGCACGATATAAAGGGGACGCGTCGTTTCTGACGAGTTCTCTGGTGCGTTCTACTCGGGTGTCAAGCGGTGGAGGCGAAACACCCACATTTGCAGA
Source organism: Paralinhomoeus sp. GSCO2_6 (assembly GCA_030248085.1). Classification (NCBI taxonomy): domain Eukaryota; kingdom Metazoa; phylum Nematoda; class Chromadorea; order Monhysterida; family Linhomoeidae; genus Paralinhomoeus; species Paralinhomoeus sp. GSCO2_6. Next base: position 38,891 of record JASAMY010000175.1, on the reverse strand, counting down.
CAGTACCATACAAAAATAAAAATTTAATTTTTCTGTAAATAAATCTGTACATTTTCCTTGAATTTACAAAAATACATATAATTTCTATCAATCGATTCAATGGACTCGTCCGGAGCCGCCGCGCTTCTTGTTCCTCGTGGCCTGCCTGGCGGCCGGCTCGTCGCTAGTGCGATTGTCAAGCACACAGTTTAGGCTCTCTTCTGCGGCCCAGGACTGCCGACGACGACGACAGGAAGGAAGGACGTGCACACCAGTTCTATGTAGTATAGTATAGTACTTTAAAAATCAATAAAGGCTGATTCATAATTAACGGTCTTCCCATCGGTCTCGGTCTCGGTCTCGGTCTCGGTCTTCGCATCGGTATCGGTCTCGGTCTCTGGTCTTTTTGACCCATGCAAAACAAACAACGCGTTGCCTCCGGTCTTTCAATGATCTTCGGTCGAATGCGCGCCTTTCAGCGTGTTAAAGAGCGTACTGTGGCCCTTGTTTTCGACCTGTTCTATTCATTTTTTATGCGACTTCCGTAGGAAACAAAAAGGCACACGTGGCAGTAGACGACGGGAACGCACTATCACCAGACAAACAGACAGACATTGTGCGGCAGACGCAGACCGCCGCCAGCGCGTCTGGCCGCCGCCAGGGGCGCGGGCGCCGCTACACGGAGCAGTCGTCAGCTTCTGGCCGCCGCCGTTTTTTTTTGATTTTTTGTATAATATCAGTCGTAAATTATACAATGATAAAGCGCCGCCTACAACTGTTTAATACCAAGCAACCTAAAATATTCCTTGTTTTCAATTTCGGCTAATTTCCTAGTCTCTTTACCCTTATGCGAATACCGACGAATTCTTTGAGGGTGACGGCTATAGTAAAGCGTGACTACGGTAGCGCGCGCGGATAAAAAATTGCCATCGATTTGTCGTTCGAATGCAACAAGCCGCATAAAAAAATTCGCTTTCTAGCATGAGTTATTAATTTTTAAAGTTGGCGGGGTAACCCTGCCGCACCCTGTATAGTACGCGGGCGGGACCACCAGCGCATCAGCGCCGAGGCGGTGTGTTAGTCGACGCGTTCACGCAAGCAAGAGTGGAAACGGCGGAGCTTTCCAACTTGGCTACAACTGTAAAAAGTAGTGTATTTTTCGTCTTTTTCAGTGATTTTTTGAGGAGACCCTAAAACAGCTAACTAACGCTATTTATGGTCTATTTTAACCATGCTTTGGCCAAAAGTGCCTATTTAGACACTATTTGGGTACACCTTTGAACCCCTTCTCACCCGCTCCTCTTCAAATCTGTTTTCCCCCACCCCCCAGAATGGTCTCCGACCCTCCCCACCCCCCACTTCTCAAAAACCCGGTTACATGTATGCACCAAGGTTGCAATGTCGATCATACAGATAGACGCCATGACATGATGCTATGGTTTACATAACCCCTGAGGCGCTGATGCGTCTGCACAATTAAGATTCGTCGTCCAATGTAACTTGGCGCCCAGTCATCGCCACCGTAAATTGCAATCTGCGTACAAGATCGTGTTGTGGATGAGCAGAGCAATGTGATGCACGCCAATGTTGAATCGCCACTGGTGGCGTTGGCTGAGACGCTCCATTGATACCTGTTGATACGCGCGGCCACCGGAAGTGGACCAACGCAACGGTCCACGCGTTGGTAGAACACAAAAATCGTGTAGACATCCCAGTTTGAATGTTCAAAGCGAGAGAACGCTACAGTGAGGAACTGGATACAGAACCGCATGAGCGCAGGGCGCAGCAGCAGTGCGACACGCGCTCTCAGATCTCGGTCTCGGCGCACTTGATCACCAGCGAGTCCAAATGAGCATTTATATGCTGCTTCGCCTTGAGACGCTCCAGCCTCGGCAGCTCTCGTAGCGTGCACTCACTTCGACTCGAACCATCAGTTTTGGGGGCGCCGGCGCTGGTGGCGAGCGGCGGCGCGCTCGCCCCTTGGCCGATTGTGAGGGGTCCCGACGTCGGAGCGGCATCGGCGGACACAGCTTGCGTCTGTCTGGGAAATCTGCACACCGCTGCCCAGTGGTTCTGCTTGCCGCACGACGAGCACTTCGACTGCAATGCTGGTCACTTTCCAGGCGGGTGCTGTCGTCCGCAGTGTCCGCAAGCCTTTGTCGTCGCCGTCGTTGGCATTCGCGGCGGCCGCCGCCTCTGGCTCCGCGCGTGCTGTTTGCGGTCGGAGGAGCAGTTGACGGTGGCCGGCGGACGACAGCCACTTGTCTGACGACAGCCACGATTCTTGACGACGTTGTCGAGTCTGTCGTCACCAGCGGACTGGAGCTCGAGCAGTTGTCGAACGACTCGTACAATACGGTGCACGGCATGGTCGGCCCGGACGCGTCGTCCCAGTAGGCGGCGCACGGTGGAATGACCAGCATCGACGGCTGTCGAGTTGTGACTGCTGCGCTGCAGCCGGCCAGTCGTTGTTCGTCTACTCAGGTCACGCCACACGCCACGCTGGTCCGCCAAGGTACTATATTACCATAGTTTTTGCCACACAATATACCACGGGTGCGTATGGCGCGCTATTCGTGTGGGTTAGTGGAATGTCACGGTTGTTCACTCCATGTTCTGGCGCATCAGATACATCGTCCATTACCGCAAGCCGCCCAAAAAGAGAGCGGGCTCTAAAACTGCAACTCGAAACAAATCACATAGAAGCGGTGTGATCGTGATTGCTTCACTCAAGAATCGGTTTCTAACCACTTTACTCGCTGTTTTCTCGACTTCTTGAGCTAGAAGTCGCTGAACTGCAGCTTGCCCACTCTCATGGAGAAGATTTCGTTGCGCTTGTTGCGAATGCCGAAGATGGAGCAAGAGTTCAGGTCGCTGACGGAGCGAGAGACGAGCGTGGCCAGGCTGCCGTAGTTGTAGATCTCGACGAGCCAGCGCTTGCCGCCCTCCGGCAGCAGTTGGGCCGCCTTCTCGGCCAGCCGGTAGACGTCGCCCGTGTCGTCGGCCTCCACCAACGCGATGAGCGAAGAGCGGAGCTCGTAGTCGACGCACATCCACAGGTTGAAGTTGGAACCGCATTTGCGCAGCGAGGCGCTGGGCCGCTCGGAGCTCGACGCCCATGCGACGCTGTGGAACGCAGGCCGGCGGCTGGCTGAAGACGAGGGTGGTGTTCTTCAGGTGTTCCTTATGTAGGGGATGGGATGGTTCAATTCTGATGAAAAGTTGAATGGCGCCAAATTTGGACTGGAATGGACCTAGATTTGACCTCGAAATGTTGTGACCAAATTTGGGCAGGCTGGAACAACACTCCAAAAGGAGAAGGCACAAATACGCACCCCTTGCGTTCAGCTTGACGTATTCGTCGTCGCACTCAAAGTCCACGCGCGTGAAGCGCGCCAGTCCCCAGCCAGGGTATCTGGGGTCCGTGGAGTCGTGCAACAGCTCGGTGCAGATGTTGTCGCGCACGAGCTGCGTGCCCACCACCGCGTGCCTCTTGACGTAGAAGGGCACGTAGTACAGCGCGTTCGTCTTGTTCGCCGCGAACTTGTCGCAGATCGACATCTCCTCCTCGTCCGCCGCGACACGCCGAAGCGCCCCAACTCGACTGTCTGCGACGTCCGCAGCATCCAGTAGCGGATCCGGGCATTTTTTTCGGAGTGTGGCAAAGAATTTGCAAAAGGGGCCCCAGTTGAATTTTTTTGCGTACTATGTGCACCTTTTGCCCTTTAAAGTTACACGTTCTGCCCCTTGAAAATACACTTCTATTTTTTATGCTGGCCCATCTCGGCGGACGTTTGGGCAATCAGTCCATTTTTGACCACTAATACATAAAAACGGTGACGTAGTCGAAAATTGTGAGGATTTCAACCACCTTAGGGTACAAGCATCTTTATGCAAAAAGTATAGGTCCGTTAGGCACTTTGCACCCACCGCCTCGCCCCTGGGCTTACACCCTTTAAACAAGTTTTCCCGATTTTGGGAGAGTTGGGTCCATTTTCCTCCCCGTCCCTCCCGCTGGCCGCATCGTCAACAGGGCTTGGAAAGGGTGGTGTAACCTTGAAATCCTGGCGGTGGCGTCAGCAACGAGGCAGTTCCCAGTTGGGCGAGCAAGTTCTGAGGCGACGCTCCATGGAAGTTCTCGGCGGGAAGTGGGGCCAGCTTCACCGCCATTACGACGTACCTAGAGAGCACGTTGGGCGTTGCACCGGCACGCACGCACGCACGCACGCACGCACGCACGCACGCACGCACGCACGCACGCACGCACGCACGCACGCACGCACGCACGCACGCACGCACGCACGCACGCACGCACGCACGCACGCGCGCAACGCACGCGCGCACGCGCGCACGCACGAGCGCACGCACCAGAACTCGTCCTGGTGGTCTGCAGCGTCCAAAAAGCAGACGTTCTTCGTGGAATAAAACCTGGCCGCGACATCCCCAAAGCCTTCGGCCTAAACGTGAGAGGTGTGTTGAATGAAAACACCTACCCCCTTTGGAAAGTTTATCTATGTAGAAAGAATATTGAGAGCAAGCAAAGAACAACACCTCAACACCTACTGTATACTAGCGCTAGCCCCGCAAGGCTGACTATTGCGCTCGGTCGCAACAACTGTATACGCAGGCCCAACCTTGGTGACGACGACGGCGTAACGGCGCTCGGTGAAGGCGTAAATGTATCTCGCGAAGTCCTTGGCGGACGGTCGCAGTTTGACGATCGTTCTCACGAACATGCGCAGTGGGAAGTCGGCGCAGAGGTAGGCATTGAAGTCTGAATTCGGCAGCGCTAGTGGTGAACAAAAATGGTCAGGCTAAGCTAATCGTTCGACTTTCCCACCGAAGTCGGGACATTTCTCGGCGTCTCTCTTCGTCCTCTTGAGAATGTCTCCCTCGCTCGCTCCTACAGTAAGACGGGGTCGTGTGCGCGCCCGCTCTGCGCGGCACGCGTGCGGCACGCTTTTACGAGACGACACGCACTCACACCGCAGGCACTGCACGCAGTGTGAAAGTGCACTGCACAAAGTGCACAGCGTGTATATCAGATTGCACACCTCGGTTCCAGGGCTGCTTCTTCTTCCTGGGCTTGGGCGGTCTGCAGTCGAGCTCGGCGTAGAAGTCGGCCCAGTATCCGTTGCCGTCGTCCGTGGGTCCGTGGCAGAATCCACCGGCGTCGGCGAGGGAGGGCGGAGCCCAGACGCCCACCTCCATGGCACCGACCGGCTCGCGCGCCTCCGCCGCCATCCAGGCGCCAGCCTCGCCCCTCGACCGCCGGCACGCGCTCAGGTCGGCCGCGCTCGGCGCTGCAGAGACGACAACAACTGTACTGCCACTGATGACCACAGCCAACCCGTTTTACCGTCGGCAAGGTGGCCTAGTGGTCCTAAAAACTGGGACTCATGATCGCAAGGTCCTCGGTTCAATTCTTGAGAGACCCATTATTGAGAACTATCCCTTTCAGTGGATTTTTTTCTGGTCATCCTTGCTGGCTAGGTCTCATCTCTCACTAGCAGCGGTCGATTGTGACCAGAGAGAGGCCCCCGCGATCATAGAAGCAGCCCACACACACACAAACAAACAAACAAACCCGTTTTACCGGGGTGAGGTAAAGGAGGATGCTCTTGGAAGTTTCTTTTGTGTCGCTTATGTATGTACAAGTTTGCAGGTGCCTCTGTATGATCATGTTCCTGTACAACTCAAACCGTTTACCTGTCAGCGCGCAAAGGACCGCCAGCAAAGCGAGCGGGTTCGGTACCATTGTCAAACTTTGACGTGTACCGTCGTTGCTCACCAGAAGCCAAAGAATCTGTATGGGCGTGCGGCGCGGTTGTGAGAGACATTCTACTACAGGCTTATCTCTCGCAATAAAAGGGCAATTGGTCCCGAACGATAAGCCGGACGCGCCCAACCCGCTTGCCGTTGGGCAGGCAGCATAAATCAAGTCAGCCGCATCCGCATTCCATTGCCTGACACGCTTAAATTCATACTGGGCCGAACAAGCGGTCGCAGTCAGCGCCAGCGGCGGTTGCGGCCGATAAGAGCCATCATCGGCGGTGGCGGAGAATGCTACATGGGCCATTGACGGCCTCCTAGCGTTGCCCCAAATCCAACAACAGTCAGTGCTGAAAACACCTCAGGAGGACTATGCAGCGCCCATCAGTTGGCGGGCCGAACTCCAACGACACCTTTTCTAAGCGGCCATGTCCGAACCGCCGTGATTGATAAATTCATTGGGTCCATGGATGCTGATATACAGGAGTTGGCGTGCTGATATACAAGAGTTGGCGTGCGCGTGTGGTGTAGCGGTAGCACACTAGACCGGTAATCCAGAGACGTGGGTTCAATTCCCATCGCGCTATGCGCCAATTTTTCCTCAACTTTTCAATCTCAGTGAGAATATGGGTAAAAGACCTAAATCCTCCACAAAGAGTGTATCGCCCCCCCCCCTGCTCACCACCACCAGCTGTATGGGTAAGCCTCAAGTTCAGTGTTCCATTGTGCCGATCTGTTTTCCTAGGCTCACGCCTCGCTTAGCCTGTGTCGCTTAGGCTTTGCTTAGGCTTAGCTTAAGCAATTCTTAGGCTTAGGCTGAGGCCTTTTTTACTGTGCTAACACTACAGCTGCGAAAACGTAAGATTTTCTTAGTTTTAGACTTCGCTTAGGTTTAGGTCAGGCTTAGGCTTGACCATGGGCTTGACTTAGGCATAGGCTTAAGGCCTAGGCTAGGCTTAAGCTTAGATTGGCACGCAGGTCTCATTGCGTATTTTTTCTGCGTGAGGGTTCTGATTCTGAGTTTGGTTCGTACTGTATCATTTTTTGATTTCATACCGTACTGTACCGGCGCTTTCAATTCATACTGTACCGAAACAATTGATGCGCTAGCGTCGCGCGCAAATTCGAAGGTGCTTTTTGCCGAGCGTCTGTTATTTCACGTGTTTCGGTGGAAGAATTTGAGTTTATTATATCAATTTGTAAACAGAAGACGTGAAGTATTGCGCGAGCATGTCGATAGAGTGGAAGGCGCGTCTGATAGAGGAGGTTCGCCAACACGAGCAGCTCTGGCTGCAGTCGCACCCGCTGCGAAACATTAACCACAAAAGGAATGCCTGGCTCGACATTGGCGAGCTTTTCGCCTCTGAGCTCGGCTTCGACATGGACCGCCCCAGCGGCCTAGAAGAAGCGGGTAGGCCACCTTAGCCCGACCTTGATATTTTTTGGTGAAATTGGACTCGGGGAGGCATAAATCGGCAATTTTTGTTTCTATGTACTTTTAAGCAAGAAATAGGACAAGAATCTGCGGCGCAGACAACCGTTTTGCTATATTTACCATTAAAGTTGGCTTGAGGCCATACCTGTAATTGGGGGTCCCTCTCCCCAGGTGCTGGTTTTGACCCTACCCCCCCCCCCTCCAAGTTTGCACGAGATAAAAATCCCCCCCCGAAGTGTTAAAAGGTGCCTTTTAAGGGTTTTACGGTGTCCTGTTTGACTAAAAACCGGCCAAAAGTGAAGGACATGACATGGTGGGGGTTATTCCTTGGGGGGGGGGGAGGGTGGTGGTGGGTGGGCAGGCGAGTCACAACAACCCATGGGCCCCCTGTGCTCTATTTAGCGAAATACTGCAACGCCGAGTGGAGGAAGCTGTGCGATTCGCGAAGGAACGTGAGGAACCGCATGCGGAAGAAGAGGGAAAGCGGCAGCACCGCCGCCAACAGGAGGCCCGTCTGGCGATTCTACGACGCCATGAGCTTCCTTGACGGGCCAAACGGCGCTCGTTCGTGTTCCGACTGCGCTCGTTCGTGCTGGATTGTCTCGGCGACACTGAGTGTGCGAGGTGATCCGTTGGATGAGCTGAAGCGGTGTCTCCTAGTCCTCGACCGGATCGGTCGCCAACGACGAGGCCAACAAAGATCCCCAGTCCGAGAAGAGGAGAGAGGGCGAGAGGCTCTCCTAGTGCGTGATCGTGGCGGCGTCTTGTGTGCAACTCTAGCTCCCCTGCCACCCTTAGGTGATCCCCCATTGGGCCAGAGGGGTTATTACCTGTCGGATTCATAAGTGCGCTAGGGGGGGGGCACTGGCCATGGTGGTCCGGGGAAATTTTCAGGCAACCCCATTTCTAGATTGAAAAAAAAAATCTGAGTGAAGTAAACTGGGCCTTTGCTTCCTTTCAGTGTTGTACAAAAAACCTGCATAATTCCGTTTTGAGCCCCCATTTTGTATGAGAAAGTGTTGTATGTTTTTGTTATACTCGTTATTCCATACCTATACCTATTCTTCTTTGCTCAAAGGGACAGCTGGACTGGTCCCGTCGTCCCAGTCAGGAGTGGCGGTGCCGCCGATGAGGAGTCAGAACGTCGGTGGAGAGATTTCAGAGCTGACGACACCTTGTCATGATCCTGAGATTCCTGAGGTGGCCATTGTCGGCAAGCCGAACTCGCTGCAGTACACCGACTCCAATGACACCTTTGGTGAGCCCCTGAGAAGAGTCCTGTCCACCAATGAAGGGTCCCCATGTTCAACTCAATTGATTGGGTCAGTGGATACGTTTTGTAGAAGGAGGATTGGTAGAACACCAAGAATACTAGAAAGATGGCCCTTCCTTCCCAGCTAGGGTGGACGGTCAGTTGGCAGATGAACTTAAAGGGCGGTCATTGGGAGATTACGGTACTTTGGGTATGGTAGTGACCGAATGAATTGCTGGCCACGTTCTTCTAGGCGCCTTGGTGGCGGCCCGGCTGCGAGAGCTGCCCAGGCTGGAGCGTCTCAAGGCGAAGAGCACATCAATGCGTATTTAGACACCCTCGTGATCAAGTGCGCCAGAGACTGAGGTTAAGACACGTGCGAGCAGATGTTGTTCCAATACCCCCAATGCTGCACTGTACAGAGTGTATCAAAACTACTGTGCACCCCCCCCTAGGGAAATACTGGTTGGGCGGATTTAGCTGAAATTCAACGTAGATGTAGCCCCAACAAAAATACATGACCAAATTAAATTTCACGCAAATGGAACAACCAAGCGTCGAGATAGGAGCAATCATCCAAGGTACAGTGAAAAAAAAGTTGGTTTTTGCGTAAAAACATTACTGCCACTGGCGGATTCAAGGGTCGGGGGAAGGGGGAATTCCCCTCTCCCGAAATCGGAATCTAGGGGGGAAAAGGGGGGAAAGGGATAGGCAGTAAGAAAAGAAACACGCCTAGTGGGCCTAGTTTTCAGCGTAAAATTGCTTGTAGGTGGTCGAAAACAGCAAAATTTTCGCCTGCGGCGCCTTTTATATTCAAATAATCGTCGAAAATGGATCGATTAGGTGTCCAAACCACTGCCAAAATGGCCGAACATCCAAAAAGTTCAACAGGGTCCTCCCTTACTGCAAAATACTTCCCCCTCCGAAATTTTTTTCTGGATCCGCCAGTGATTACTGCGTGTTTATGGCAACAATTTCTCGTTGAATGGTAAACAATTGTTTTAAACGAGTGTCGAGGACCATGTCGCGCTTAAAAGGCCAACGACACCTCGACCAAGTGCGTCTCTTCGATGAAACGGCTGCAGTCACTCTTCCGAGATGCACGCGACGCAGGTGCACAGTTCATCACCAGAAATTGGGTCGCTCAGGCCTCAGAATCTGTAGCGATCGGAATGATGGGTCACCGAGCACTGGAACAGAGAGCCACATGACTTGGCCATCATTGATTGCTCATCTATAATTGTTTAAGGGGCCTCTCAGATGTTGGAGACAGTAGTTAGTACGGTTGAGCAGACCTTTTTGAGGTTCGGACCTGAAAAACTGTCGGTTTTTATTCCAACGTCCAGAACAAGGAAATTCGTCCATCACGACCTGTGTACACACGTGTACACGTAGTAATACACACATGACTACACACCGACGCCTTGCTCTGTCTAACGTCGCGCGCAAATTCGAAAGTGCTCTGCCGAGCGTCTGTTATTTCACGTGTTTCGAGTGGAAGAATTTGAGTTTATTATATTAATTTGTAAAAAGAGAGACGTGAAGTATTGTGCGAGCATGTAGCTAAAGTAGAAGGCGCGTCTGATAGCTAAGGAGGTCGCCAGCACGACCAACACAGGCTCAGTCGCACCTACCACTCCCGCTGAAACCCCTTAACCACGAAAAACGAATGCCTGGCTCGACGTCTGGCGAGCTTCTCGCCTCCGAGCTCGGCTCGACCTCATGGACCGCCCCAGCGGCCTGGAAGATGCCGGTAGGTCACATTGCCTGACTCGTGCCTTCTTTGTCCGATTTTTATATTTTTTGGTGAAATTGGACCTGGGGAAGCGTAAATCGGCAATTTTTCTTTCTATATACTTTGTAAGCAAGAAATAGGCCGAAAATACAGCGCGCAAACAAGCGTATTGCTATATCTACCATCAAAATTGGCTTCAGGCTTAGGAATCTGAAGGACATGACATTGTGGGGTGTTGTTCATTGACGGGGGGGGGGGGGGGGTGGGCGGGCGCATACCTGTAACTGGGGGGGGGGGGTTCGGGGCGCGCCTAGTTTTTGCAACACCCACCCAACTCCCCCCCGACCCCCTCCCCCCGCCAGAATTTTCCCAATGGATTTTCACTGTGTCTAAAACGGTAAAAGTGAGTAAATGTTGGTGTTTTTCAGTGCTTTTCAGTGTTAAATGGCCATAAGACAGCTGAATAACACTGTTTAGACCCTATTTATGCCATTTTGTACCGAAAAGTCTAAGTATAAGTCAACAAATGGCCAGCTCCCCCCACTCTTCCAGACCCGGTTACAGGTATGGGCAGGCGAGGCACAACACCCCATGGGGCCCCCTGTGCTCATTAGCGGAGTACTGCCACGCCGAGTGGAAGAAGCTGTGCGATTCTCGAAGGAACGTGAGGAGACCGCATGCGGAAGAAGAGGGGAAAGCGGCAGACCGCCGCCAACAGGAGGCCCGTCTGGCGATCCTATGACGCCATGAGCTTCCTTGACCGGGCCAAACGCGTCGCCCCGCTCGTTGTTCCGCACTTTTGCGCTCGTTCGTTTGCCACGGATTTGTCTCGGCGACACTGCAGCTGTGTTGAGGTGATCCGCTTGGATGAAGCTGAAGCGGTGTCCTCCTCGTCCTCGACCGAATGCGTCGCCAACGACGAGGCCAACAAAGATCCCAAAACCGAGAAGCGGGCGAGAGGGCGAGCAGCGCTCTCCTAGGTGCGTGCATCGTTGGCGGCGTCTTGTAACTCTAGCTCCCCTGCCACCCTTACGTGGAATCCCCCATTCGAGCCCAGAGGGGTTATTACCTGTCGGGTACAAAGTGCACTAGGGGGGTGGGGGCACTGGCCGGGTCGTCGGGAAATCCCAGGCAACCCCTTTCTAGATTGAAAAAAAAACTGAATGAAGTAAACTGGCCTTTGCTTCCTTTAGTGTTCTACAAAAAACCTGCATAATTCTCTTTTGACCCTTTTGTGAGAAAGTGTTGTATGTTTTTGTTATACTCGTTATGCCATCCTATACCTATTCTTGTTTGTTCTTCAGAGGGCAGCTGAGTAGGTCCCGTCGTTCCCAGTCAGCGCCAGTGGCGGTTGCCGCCGATCAGGAGTCAGCAACGTCGGTGGCAGAGATTCAGAGCCAACGACACCTTGTATGATCCTGAAATCCTGAGGCGGCCATTGTTGGCAAGCCGAACTCGCTGCAGTACACCGACTCCAATGACACCTTTGGTGAGCCCCTGAGAAGAGTCCTGTCCACCAATGAAGGGTCGCCATGTACAACTCAATTGATTGGGTCAGTGGATGCGTTTTGTAGAAGGAGGATTGGTAGAACACCAAAATTCTAGAAAGATGGCCGTTCCTTAGCTAGGGTGGACGGTCAGTTGACAAATAAACTCCCAGGGCGGTCATTGGAGATTACGGTACTTTGGGTATGGTAACGACCGAATGAATTGCTGGCACGTTCTCTAGGCGCCTTGGTGGCGGCCCGGCTGCGAGAGCTGCCCAGGCTGGAGCGTCTCAAGGCGAAGCAGCACATCAATGCGTATTTAGACACCCTCGTGATCAAGTGCGCAGAGACTGGGTGTGAGACGCGTGCGACGATGTTGTTCCAATGCCCCCAATGCTGGGCTGTACTGTTCTCCTGAAAAACCCGCCACGCACAAGAGTGCGTTGTACGCTCGTTACTCCCACCAAAACCAACGCGTGGATAGCTGCGATGGAGAGACTAATCACAGTTTTGTTGTTGTAGCCACCGGATGGTGGCATGGGAGGGGCGGGTGCCTCGGCTATGTCTGTTGGTTCGCCCTCCCTCCCAAGGATTGGTGTATTGGTATTGGTAATAGAGCGTAGCTTAGCCAGGTTCAATCAATCAATTCCAATCACCTTTTGCAAAGGAGGGTACCCTGTCTAATCCTTTACCACCACCATCAGTGTAACCAAAATGTGCGATTTGTGTGGTCAGAAATGCGCTGCAGACAACTTTTGTGGATCCAAATGCAATGCGCCCTGGCGAAAATTGTGTTCCTACACTCAGTACACTGAAATTTGACGCACAGGCCACAACATACCTCATACCCCTGGTGGGGCAGTACAGGTGTACCAGGACTCGCTGTACCCCCCCAGGGAAATACTTGAGGAGAGAAAGCGAACAAAGGAGAGCCCCAACAAAAAAAGACAAAAAACACGAAACGAACAACCGAGCGCAAGAAGGAGCAAACAAGGAAGGAAAAAAAAGGGGGGAAAAAAACCGCGGAGGCAAAACCGGAAGGAAAAAGCAAACGAGGGAGGACAGCGCGCACAAAAGGCCAACGACACGGGCGAAACCGGCGAGAAGCGGCGCAGCACCCGAAGCACCGACGCAGGGCACAGCACACCAGAAAGGGGGCCAGGCCCAGAAGGAACGACGGAAGAGGGCCCGAGCACGAAACAGAGAGCCACAGACGGCCACACCGACCGACGACGCGGCCCACCACCGCGACCCAAGAAACCAGGAAGGGGACAGCAGCAAGACACGACCAGGAGAGCCCACCGACGCCGGGCGAGCGGAACAGGCAGAGGGGGCACACACGAAACAGCTAAACCGCCAACCAGACCCCACAAGGCGGTAGTCATACACCCTGTACAACACAGCCCGCATACCCCCAACACAACTACTGAGGATTTACGGTACAGTAAAAATCAAAATGTCGAAATCGCCCAAAAAACCTCACAATCGCGATTTTGCAAAATTCTGAAGCAACCACGTTTGTATCTTTCAGGCCGTAGATCCAATCAGTGGTAAAGTGCCTAGTAAAAAAACATTGCCCAATGTAAGACCTTGCAGTTGTAATGACATCCAAATCTTTTCGATATGTATCTAGAGTTATTGTTGTGCGTTATCTGTTTGCCATTTGTTTTGGAGATGCCATTTCAGTGCGCTTGCCAGATCTTCGCCTACAAATTGTGTACATGTACCTATCACCAGCACTTACATACATCGTACATATACCAAACTCCTTTTTTTAGAAGCAATGTTTTTAGCGTGGTTAATTATATTCACAATAAACTTACTTATTTGCAAACCGTTCTTCGCAGTGCACGGAGCCCCTCTGGACGACCACATCTGCAAGGCTACCTGCGGAACAGTTCGAGCCCATTGAAGCGGAGGCGGCGGGAGAGTGGCAAGGGGCACTAGCCAATGAGGCCTCAAGCCCCAACTGTTTCGCAGCGCGGTCTCGACATATATGTAACTGGGGGGGGGGGGGGTCGCCAGCCAGATTTCCTGGCGAGTTCCCCCAGACTTTTCCTGAGATGGTACAAAGTAGTGTCTTTTCTTTATCTCTTATTCAGCTGTTTTTTGTACTATCCTAAAACAGCTAAATAACGCTATTTATAGCCTGTTTAACCTATTATCTTAGCGAAAAGTCCCTATAAGAAACTCTGGGGGGAGGGGGGGGAGGGGGGTGGGGGGGGGGGTGAACTTCTTGGGCCCCCGACACCCCCTCCCACCCATTTGCTCAAATCTGCCTGCGGAGAGTCGAGCCCACCGGCGAGAAGGTCTCAGGGGCCTACCCACGAGGCCTCAAGCCCCAACTGTTACATGTAACGCAGTCTCGTTTTCTAGTGCAAATTACAGCGAGTGTTGTAAGTTGGGGGTACGCGGCGCCGTGGCGCAGCGGAAGCGTGCTGGGCCCATAACCCAGAGGTCGGTGGATCGAAACCACTCGGTGCTAATTAATTTTGCATTTTTTTTACATTCCACATATCTACTTAAAAGAGCAGGGGCGAGCCGTTATTATCTGTCTGTTATGTGGGTTTTATTGACTGTACATTCGAGTACTAATTGCAGAACACGACCCCCTCATACACACATAACACATCTGTATTACTACAAATAGCTCGCGTATCGACCGCCGTGGCGCTCTCGGGAGGGACGTTCGGACGACGCATGACGTTGTGACGCGCACGCCCCGCGACCGGCGGATCGGGCTCACTGTGCCGATCAGCACATGCCTCCGTCCCGACACCGGGCGCGGGCATTTGATGCCCGTCCCTGACCGGTCGTGCCCCCGGTCCCGATTTTGCCTACGTGTTTCGTAAATGTGGTGAGAAGCCTGGTGAGGGGGGGGGGAGCGCTGACGGGAGGCGGGCCCTAGCGACCCAAGTGTACGACATTTCATGATGGTGTATTTCCATTACAGCATCGTTTTTTTTTTAATATAGGATCGTTACCGCGACGGTACTGCTATTAGAATTCTTTACGGTGAAATAGAATTACTACAATAAAAATTCTTGAAAGCATAAAGCCCAATCAAAAACCACTTAAACCTTCAAGTACGTGAAATGGAGTAGAATATACATTACAGCTGTGCACAAACTACGGACGCAAGTACAAACCAATCAAGACAGAAAACACACATGTACGTAATAGAGCCAAACACTTGATGGTTCTATGGTGTAGTAGTAGCGCTATAACTGAATCGGGATGATCCAGCAGCGCCTCCCTCCACGGCCAACAGCTACACACCACCTCTACGAGGCGGAGGACCAGCACAGTGTCAAATGGTCGGCGGCGACGGCACGCTAACCTGTGATCTCCAAGGCGCGCCGCACCACCGACAACGTCGCTCTATGCACACAACGATATCGCACGCGGCGCGATCTGCCTGGATGAGGCGCGCCGCTAAGCAGCAGCGGCGAAGTATCCAGAGGGCGTGGAGTGGAGACCCTGTCGAAAGCTTCCGGTATCAGCCATTTGCGGCGGTTGGACATACGTTCGGTCCATTGACGATGGCGGTGCTGAACAGCACCGGCGAAAATGTGCGATTCAATACCTGCAACCCTTGTATGCGGAATAGTAGTGTAGATCCACAGAGCGTCTTCTCTGCCGCCCAGTCCTCCAAATCCCCCATTTCCCTGAGTTCAGATTTCCGCCCCTGCCACAATCCGCCACTGCCACCTTACGCTATACAACAGTTGTATCCGTCGTGCAATAATGCGTCGACGATCGGACACACCAAAGAACACCCGGAAGAAGCCGCGGCAGCGCAGCAGCATCAGTGCAAAAGAGGCGGCGGGGCAGGCGGGCCCCGAAGGTACGCGAGGGGGCAGCGGGAAGCACAACGAAGAAGAAAACACAGGAAAAACAGCGAAGGAACGGCGGCAGCGGGCGGAGCGCACAGCGGCCCATGGGCACGCGGCGGCGGCCATTTTGTTTATGAATCGGTGATCCGCTTGTTTTGTTGTCAAATGGGGTTTTTTTGAGGCGGTTTTTTTGGGCGGGCGGCAGGTCTCTGGATGAGTATGGAAAGGAATGGCGAATGTGGGATCTTGTTGAAGAAAAGTGTATAGATGAAAAGAAAAAAGGGGAAAAAGGGAGGTGGGGGGTTAACTGTGGTCGGGGTTGTGGCGTGTTTGCGGAGTTGGGGCTGCTGCCTGGGAATGGCATTTGCGCGAGTTGGTGGTGTTGTGTGTGTGGGTGGTGGGGTCGCCGTCTCTGTGCTTGTCTTTGTTGCGTTGTTTTGCGTTGTTTCTGTTCCGCGGCGCTCTGCTTTGGTGTGGGCTTTCGTTGCGTCTGGCTCCTTGTCCCCCCTTGTGCGGGTTCTCGTGTGTTTGCTTGTTGGGTGCATGCCACTGTTGCAGCCCCATCAGCGCGATGTTGAATGTGAACTCATCCTCCTCTGCTACAGGAGGTGCCCATGGAGCCGGAAGTCCGCAATCTGCTGCTCGCTGACGAGCCGCACACGGGCTACGTCCAGCACCTCCGAGAGGTCGTCCGCGACTGTCTCACCCTGCAGCAGTTGGACGCCGCTCGCTCGACTGCCGCGAGTATCTCGGGCCAGCTGTAGACGGCGGCGCCGCTCTTGTCTGTAGCTCGCTAAGAGCGTTAGTGCGTATTTAGGGCAGCGCGCTTTTTTCTCTGTCTGTGTGCATTTCGAGCGCGACGCAGCTGCTTCTCTGTAAACTTCTTTCTCTAAATACTGATTCTCCCCCCTCCCGCTTTCAGTTGCCTCGAAGCCGCATCTTGGGACGCTGGAAGTGGGAGGGGTGTCACGTTTGCCTCACTGGAACTGATTAATACCCCCTCCCGCTTTCAGTTGCCTCGAGGCCGCATCTTGGGACGCTGGAAGTGGGAGGGGGTCGAGTTAACTGGGTAAGCTGTACTACTGCAGCCTGTGTGCGCGTTGGGGGGGATGTAGGAGAAGATCCGCGGTTGGTGATTTCGTGCGTTGCCATTCTTTGTGAGTGTGTGTGTGTGTGTGTGTGTGTGTGTGTGTGTGTGTTGTGTGTATGTGTGTCGGTTGTAGCGTGCGACACGCGACTCGCCCTTTTCACAGTTGCCAGCACTGCACGCACCCACAAAGATGAACCACAACAGAGGTCGATGCATGTCTGTGTGTAGGGCCACTTGCAAATCTGTCGCTATCACAGTCATTATACTAAGTTATTATTACCACGCTTTTATTGGGCATGTCTAAACGTAGTCGAACTCAAATTATTGGGGTCTTTTTGCCAGTAGACTCACGTCGTCTCTCGCCCTGTAAGCAAAATGTAGAAGCTGCTCCAACTCATCCGATATCAATTATCAAAGTGTAGAGGGCAAGTCACTGTTGGCGTAGCAGAGGGAGGGAGGGGGGGGGGCGTTAAGTCGTGGTTCGACCGCGGGCGGTCTCAAGATAGTGAGGAGTCGGTCACATCCGTCGAGCTGCGGCCGCGGCACAACGCCAGGATCCCCGCCCCGGGCCTGGACGGAGAGCAGCTGGTCATTGCTTCACCCGGGTCAACACGTTACCCCGCTTCTGGGAGCAGTGGCATAGCCAGCAGGATTTGGTTTCGGGAGTGGGGCACAGATTTCCAACTTTTTAACAGGGTCCAGACCCTGTTGCGCCGCAGGCGATTATCGAGCATTTTAACCTATCTTGGGCTACTTTTGAGCATTTTGAGCCTACTTTGGGCTACTTTCGAGCATTTTTAACCTTACAAGCGAGCTAAAATGCTTTCTCTCCTTTTGCCCGGGCATTTTTGCAACAGCGGGGGGGGGGACCCTTCAGATTTCTTAGGTCGAGGCGCCACTGCTTCTGGGACCGCCCATTTACGGAGATAGGCCTGCTGGCCCATCCCCAACCCTCCTCCTTTCTCATCCTGGGCTTGGGACCAGGCAATGGCGGAGTTGATTGGCTCGCTCGGTCCTTGCGGCGCTCTGTGTGACCGAAAGAACGAAAAAAAAGATAAACAACAACTGGTGCAAATGTCCTATTGTCTCCACCGGCAACGGCAAAACAGAAAAAAAAGGTACAAAAAGCAAAACATTCGTAGTCCCAACGAGATTCGAACTCGTGCTGCTGGATAACCGCATGTTTCAAAGTCCAGAGTGCTAACCTCTACACCATGGGACTGACAGAACAGAGGCGGCAAAAGGGCCTTACAAATAGAGAATAGGACTCGCGCGCGTTAGGCGCAGCCGCATTGCCGCAAGCAGCGCCAGCGAGGCCGCGGCCGCAGGTTCTGGCGAGACGTAAGAGTTCGAGTCTCGTTGGGACTAATGTTTTGCTTTTTTCATCGTACCTTTTTTTCTGTTTTGCAGTTGCTGGTGGTGGAGTAAATAGGACATTTACACGAGTTGTTTTTTCTTTTTCCAACAACATCTCTGACACCAAACAATTAGTACCTGTTCCATACAGTGCCAGCCAGCCAGACCCTGCCGTGCCCGCGTGCCAGAACGAAATAGCCTGCTGTGCTGCAAACCGGTAAAAAAGGTCGAGTCGTGTGCGTCCCATGCTACAACAGACACAGTGGATTACCGATCGATAAACAAAATGGCCGCCGCCGTCGTTGCCAAAAACAAATGGGCACTACAAAAAAATGGCGCGCTTTTCAAAATTAGCGAACGCTGAACAACGCACGTTCCTCCGCCGTTTTTCCTGTGTTGTTCATTCCGCGTGCCGCGTGCATTCCCGCTGGAATCACACTTGTTGACCTTTCAGGGGCCCGCCTGCCACCGCCGCCTCTTTGGAACGAAACAAGAACTGATGCTGCTGCAAGAACTGCACTAAAAGTGAGCTTCTATCCGGAGTGTTCTTTGGTAGTGTACCGATCGTCGAAACGCAATTAATTGCACGACGGATACAACTGTTGTATAGCGTAAGGTGGCAGTGGCGGATCCTGTGGCAGGGGCCTTGCCGAAATCTGAAAACTCAGGGAAAAATGGGGGATTTGGAGGACTGGGCGGCCAGAGAAGTAAAATGCTTTGTGGATCTACACTACTATTCCGCATACAAAGGGTTGCAGGTAATTGAAAATCGCAACATTTTCGCCTGGGGCGCCGTTTTATGTACTTATTGTCAAAAAATGGACCGAACGTATGTCCAAACCGCCGCAAAAATGGCCAACAATCCGTAACTTCCGACAGGGTCTCCACTTCTACGCCCCCCTCCCCTGGATATCCGCTGCTGTTAGGCGGCGCGCTGATCAAAGGCAGATCGACGACCGACGTGCGATATCGTTGTGTGCATAGAGCGACGTTGTCGGTGGGCGCGTGGCGCGCCTTGGAGTATGATAGTCGCAAGTGTGCCGTCGCCGCCGACCATTTGACACTGTGCTGGTCCTCCGCCTCGTAGAGGTGGTGTGTAGCTGTTGGGGCCGTGGAGGGAGGCGCTGCTGGATAACCATCCGATTCAAAGTCAAGAGTGCTAACCACTACACCATAGAACCATCAAATGTATGGCTCTATACGTACATGGTGTGTTTTCTGTCTATTGGTTCGTACTTGTGTCCGTAGTTTCGTACAGCTGAAGTGTATACTACTCCATTTCACGTACTTGAAGGTTCAAGTGGTTTTTGACGGGGCTTTATGCTTTCAAGAATTTTATTGTAGGAATTCTATTGCACCATAAGAATTCTAATAGCAATACCGTCGCAGTAACGATCCTATATTGGAAACAAACGATGCTATAATGGAAATACACCATCCTAAAATGTCGCACACTAAAAGTCGCTAGTGCCCACCTCCCGTCAGCAGCTCCCCCACCCCTCACCAGGCTGCTGACCAATAATTACGACAACGTAAAGGCCATAACACACGCCTCCGTCCGGCACCGGGCGGCACGACCGGTCAGCCGGACGCGCCTATCAAATGCACACGCGCCCGGTGCCGGACGGAGGCGTGTGAACCGGTCGGCACAGTGAAGCCCGGTGCCGCCGGGTGCGGAACGGAGGCGTGCGCGTCACACAACGTCATGCGTCAGTCCGGAAATCAGAATCCCTGTCACCGAGAGCGCCACGAGCAAGTGTTCAAAAGTACATAACGGGCGAGCAAAATATCTGAAATTTGTACGATAAAAATACAAAAGATGTGTCTACTGTGTAAGAATATGAAGGTTGGTTTGAAAATGAAGTACTGTACATGTACAGTCAAATAAAAACCCATAAAAACAGAAAACAGATAAATAAACGGCTCGACCCCTGCTCTTTCAATCTTTGAAGAATATGTTGAACGTAAAAATGCAAAATTAATTAGCACCGAGTGGTTTCGATCCACCGACCTCTGGGTTATGGGCCCAGCACGCTTCCGCTGCGCCACGGTGCTGCGTAGTCGCCAACTTACAACACTCGCTGTAATTTGCACTAGAAAACGAGACCATACATGTAACGGGGTTTTTGAAGTGGGGGGGGGGGGCGGGGCGGAGACCATTCTGGGGGGGGGGGGGGGTGGGGGAGGCAGATTTGAAGAGGGAGGGGGTGTCGGAGGGTAAAAAGTGCACGTAAATAGTGTCTAAATAGGCACTTTTGGCTAAATAATAGGTTAAACAGGCTATAAATAGCGTTATTTAGCTGTTTTAGGGTAAAAAAACACTGAAAAAGACGAAAAGAAAATACACTACTTTGTACAACTTCAGGAAAATTCTGGGGGGGGTCTGGCCATGGGTAAAATTCTGGCTGGGGGCGGGTACCCCCCCCCCCCCCAGTTACATATATGAACGAGACTGCGTTGCGAAACAGTTGGGGCTTGAGGCCTCATTGGCTAGTGCCCCTTGCCGACTCTCTCGCCGCCTCCGCTTCAAGGGCTCGAACTGCTCCGCCAGGCACCTTGCAGATGTGGTCGCCCAGAGGGGCTCCGTGCACTGCGAAGAACGGTTTGCAAATAAGTAAGTTATTGCGAATATAATTAACCACGCTAAAAACATTGCTTCTAAAAAAAAGGAGTTTGGTACATGTACGATGTATGCAAAGCTGGTGATAGGTACATGTACACAATTTGTAGGCGAAGATCTGGCAAGCGCACTGAAATGGCATCTCCAAAACAAATGGCAAACAGATAACGCACAACAATAACTCTAGATACACACCGAAAAGATTGGATGTCATTACAACTGCAAGGTCTTACATTGGGCAATGTTTTTTTACTATGCACTTTGCCACTGATTGGATCTACGGCCTAAAGATACAAACGTGGTTGCTTCAGAATTTTGCAAAATCGCGATTGTGAGGTTTTTTGGCGATTTCGACATTTTGATTTCTACCGTACCGTAAATCCTCAGTAGTGCTCCCTCAAAGTGTCCCTGGGGGTACAGCGAGGCTGTAAGTTGTACTGCCCCACCAGGGGTATGAGGTATGTTGTGGCCTGTGCGTCAAATTTCAGTGTACTGAGTGTAGGAACACAATTTTCGCCAGGGGCGCATTGCATTTGCACCACAAAAGTTGTCTGCAGCGCCATTTCTGACCACACAAATCGCACATTGTGGTTACACTGATGGTGGTGGTAAAAGATTAGACAGGGTACCCTCCTTTGCAAAAGGTGATTGGAATTGATTGATTGAACCTGGCTAAGCTACGCTCTATTACCAATACCAATACACCAATCCCTTGGCGGAGGGAGGGCGAACCAACAGACATAGCCGAGGCACCCACCCCTCCCATGCCACCATCCGGTGGCTACAACAACAAAACTGTGATTAGTTCTCCACCGCAGCTATCCACGCGTTGGTTTTGGTGGGAGTAACGAGCGTACAACGCACTCTTGTGCGTGGCGGGTTTTTCAGGAGAACAGTACAGCCCAGCATTGGGGGTATTGGAACAACATCGCTCGCTCGCACGCGTCTCACACCCCAGTCTCTGCGCACTTGATCACGAGGGTGTCTAAATACGCATTGATGTGCTGCTTCGCCTTGAGACGCTCCAGCCTGGGCAGCTCTCGCAGCCGGGCCGCCACCAAGGCGCCTAGAAGAACGTGCCAGCAATTCATTCGGTCGTTACCATACCCAAAGTACCGTAATCTCCCAATGACCGCCCTGGGAGTTTATTTGTCAACTGACCGTCCACCCTAGCTGGGAAGGAACGGCCATCTTTCTAGAATTTTGGGTGTTCTACCAATCCTCCTTCTACAAAACGCATCCACTGACCCAATCAATTGAGTTGAACATGGCGACCCTTCATTGGTGGACAGGACTCTTCTCAGGGGCTCACCAAAGGTGTCATTGGAGTCGGTGTACTGCAGCGAGTTCGGCTTGCCAACAATGGCCGCCTCAGGAATCTCAGGATCATGACAAGGTGTCGTTGGCTCTGAAATCTCTGCCACCGACGTTGCTGACTCCTGATCGGCGGCAACCGCCACTGGCGCTGACTGGGAACGACGGGACCTACCCCAGCTGCCCTCTGAAGCACAAACAAGAATAGGTATAGGTATGGTATAACGAGTATAACAAAAACATACAACACTTTCTCATACAAAATGGGGTCAAAACAGAATTATGCAGGTTTTTTGTACAACACTGAAAGGAAGCAAAGGCCCAGTTTACTTCATTCAGTTTTTTTTTCAATCTAGAAATGGGGTTGCCTGGAAATTTTCCCGGACGACCCCGGCCAGTGCCCCCACCCCCCTAGCGCACTTTGAATCCGACAGGTAATAACCCCTCTGGGCTCGAATGGGGGATTCCACGTAAGGGTGGCAGGGGAGCTAGAGTTGCACATAAGACGCCGCCAACGATGCACGCACCTAGGAGAGCGCTGCTCGCCCTCTTGGCCCGCTTCTCGGAGTGGGGATCTTTGTTGGCCTCGTCGTTGGCGACGCATTCGGTCGAGGACGAGGAGGACACCGCTTCAGCTTCATCCAAGCGGATCACCTCAACACAGCTGCAGTGTCGCCGAGACAAATCCGTGGCAAACGAACGAGCGCAAAAGTGCGGAACAACGAACGGGGCGACGCGTTTGGCCCGGTCAAGGAAGCTCATGGCGTCATAGAATCGCCAGACGGGCCTCCTGTTGGCGGCGGTGCTGCCGCTTTCCCTCTTCTTCCGCATGCGGTTCCTCACGTTCCTTCGAGAATCGCACAGCTTCTTCCACTCGGCGTGGCAGTACTCCGCTAAATAGAGCACAGGGGGCCCCATGGGGTGTTGTGCCTCGCCTGCCCATACCTGTAACCGGGTCTGGAAGAGTGGGGGGGGGGGGTAGCTGGCCATTTGTTGACTTATACTTATACTTTTTGGTCAAAAATGGGTATAAATAGGGTCTAAACAGTGTTATTCAGCTGTCTTATGGCCATTTAACACTGAAAAGCACTGAAAAACACCAACATTTACTCACTTTTACCGTTTTAGACACAGTGAAAATCCATTGGGAAAATTCTGGCGGGGGGAGGGGGTCGGGGGGGAGTTGGGTGGGTGTTGGAAAACTAGTGGGGCCCCCAACCCAACCCCCCCCCCAGTTACAGGTATGCGCCCGCCCACCCCCCCCCCCCCCCCGTCAATGAACAACACCCCACAATGTCATGTCCTTCATATTCTGAGCCTGAAGCCAATTTTGATGGTAGATATAGCAATACGCTTGTTTGCGCGCTGTATTTTCGGCCTATTTCTTGCTTACAAAGTATATAGAAACAAAAATTGCCGATTTACGCCTCCCCAGGTCCAATTTCACCAAAAAATATAAAAATCGGACAAAGAAGGCACGAGTCAGGCAAATGTGACCTACCCGCATCTTCAAGGCCGCTGGGGCGGTCCATGTCGAAGCCGAGCTCGGAGGCGAAAAGCTCGCCAATGTCGAGCCAGGCATTCCTTTTGTGGTTAATGTTTCGCAGCGGGTGCGACTGCAGCCAGAGCTGCTCGTGCTGGCGAACCTCCTCTATCAGACGCGCCTTCCACTCTAGCGACATGCTCGCACAATACTTCACGTCTTCTTTTTACAAATTAATATAATAAACTCAAATTCTTCCACCGAAACACGTGAAATAACAGACGCTCGGCAGAGCACTTTCGAATTTGCGCGCGACGCTAGCACAGCAACGCGTCGGTGTGTAGTCATGTGTGTACTACTACGTGTACACGTGTGTACACATGTCGTGATGGACGAATTTCCTTGTTCTGGACGCTGGAATAAAAACCCACAGTTTTTCAAGTCCCAACCTCAAAAAGGTCTGCTCAACCGTACTAACTACTGTCTCCAACATCTGAGAGGCCCCTTAAACAATTATAGATGAGCAATCAATGATGGCCAAGTCATGTGGCTCTCTGTTCCAGTGCTCGGTGACCCATCATTCCGATCGCTACAGATTCTGAGGCCTGAGCGACCCAATTTCTGGTGATGAACTGTGCACCTGCGTCGCGTGCATTCGGAAAGTGACTGCAGCCGTTTCATCGAAGAGACGCACTTGGTCAGTGTCGTTGGCCTTTTAAGCGCGACATGGTCCTCGACACTCGTTTAAAACAATTGTTTACCATTCAACGAGAAATTGTTGCCATAAAACACGCAGTAATCACTGGCGGATCCAGAAAAAAATTTCGGAGGGGGGAAGAATTTTGCAGAAGGGAGGACCCTGTTGAACTTTTTGGATGTTCGGCCATTTTGGCAGTGGTTTGGACACCTAATCGATCCATTTTCGACGATTATTTGAATATAAAAGGCGCCGCAGGCGAAAATTTTGCTGTTTTCGACCACCTACAAGCAATTTTACGCTGAAAACTAGGCCCACTAGGCGTGTTTCTTCTCCCACTGCCTATCCCTTTCCCCCTTTTCCCCCCTAGATTTCTGATTTCGGGAGGGGGAATTCCCCCTTTCCCCCACCCCTGAATCCGCCAGTGGCAGTAATGTTTTTACGCAAAAACCAACTTTTTTTTCACTGTACCTTGGATGATTGCTCCTATCTCGACGCTCGGTTGTTCGATTTGCGTGAAATTTAATTTGGTCATGTATTTTTGTTGGGGCTACATCTACGTTGAATTTCAGCTAAATCCGCCCAACCAGTATTTCCCTAGGGGGGGTGCATATAGTTTTGATACACTCTGTACAGCGCAGCATTGGGGGTATTGGAACAACATCGCTCGCACGCGTCTCACACCCCAGTCTCTGCGCACTTGATCACGAGGGTGTCTAAATACGCATTGATGTGCTGCTTCGCCTTGAGACGCTCCAGCCTGGGCAGCTCTCGCAGCCGGGCCGCCACCAAGGCGCCTAGAAGAACGTGCCAGCAATTCATTCGGTCGTTACCATACCCAAAGTACCGTAATCTCCCAATGACCGCCCTGTGAGTTTATTTGTCAACTGACCGTCCACCCTAGCTGGGAAGGAAGGGCCATCTTTCTAGAATTTTGGGTGTTCTACCAATCCTCCTTCTACAAAACGTATCCACTGACCCAATCAATTGAGTTGAACATGGCGACCCTTCATTGGTGGACAGGACTCTTCTCAGGGGCTCACCAAAGGTGTCATTGGAGTCGGTGTACTGCAGCGAGTTCGGCTTGCCGACAATGGCCACCTCAGGAATCTCAGGATCATGACAAGGTGTCGTCAGCTCTGAAATCTCTGCCACCGACGTTGCTGACTCCTCATCGGCGGCAACCGCCACTGGCGCTGACTGGGAACGACGGGACCTACCCCAGCTGCCCTCTGAAGCACAAAGAAGAATAGGTATAGGTATGGAATAACGAGTATAACAAAAACATACAACACTTTCTCATACAAAATGGGGTCAAAACGGAATTATGCAGGTTTTTTGTACAACACTGAAAGGAAGCAAAGGCCCAGTTTACTTCACTCAGATTTTTTTTTTCAATCTAGAAATGGGGTTGCCTGGAAATTTTCCCGGACGACCATGGCCAGTGCCCCCCCCCTAGCGCACTTATGAATCCGACAGGTAATAACCCCTCTGGGCTCGAATGGGGGATTCCACGTAAGGGTGGCAGGGGAGCTAGAGTTGCACACAAGACGCCGCCAACGATGCACGCACCTAGGAGAGCGCTGCTCGCCCTCTTGGCCCGCTTCTCGGACTGGGGATCTTTGTTGGCCTCGTCGTTGGCGACGCATTCGGTCGAGGACGAGGAGGACACCGCTTCAGCTTCATCCAAGCGGATCACCTCGACACAGCTGCAGTGTCGCCGAGACAAATCCATGGCAAACGAACGAGCGCAAAAGTGCGGAACAACGAACGAGGCGACGCGTTTGGCCCGGTCAAGGAAGCTCATGGCGTCGTAGAATCGCCAGACGGGCCTCCTGTTGGCGGCGGTGCTGCCGCTTTCCCTCTTCTTCCGCATGCGGTTCCTCACGTTCCTTCGCGAATCGCACAGCTTCCTCCACTCGGCGTTGCAGTATTTCGCTAAATAGAGCACAGGGGGCCCATGGGTTGTTGTGACTCGCCTGCCCACCCACCACCACCCCCCCCCCCCCCCACGGAATAACCCCCCCCATGTCAGGTCCTTCACTTTGGGCCGGTTTTTAGACAAAAAATACACTTTAAAACCCTAAAAGGCACCTTTTAACACTTCGGGGGGGGGGGGGGGAATTCGCGCAAACTTGGAGGGGGGGGGGTAGGGTCAAAACCAGCACCTGGGGAGAGGGACCCCCAATTACAGGTATGGCCTCAAGCCAACTTTAATGGTAAATATAGCAAAACGGTTGTCTGCGCCCTGTATTCTCGTCCTATTTCTTGCTTAAAAGTACATAGAAACAAAAATTGCCGATTTATGCCTCCCCGAGTCCAATTTCACCAAAAAAATATCAAGGTCGGGCAAAGGTGGCCTACCCGCTTCTTCTAGGCCGCTGGGGCGGTCCATGTCGAAGCCGAGCTCAGAGGCGAAAAGCTCGCCAATGTCGAGCCAGACATTCCTTTTGTGGTTAATGTTTCGCAGCGGGTGCGACTGCAGCCAGAGCTGCTCGTGTTGGCGAACCTCCTCTATCAGACGCGCCTTCCACTCTATCGACATGCTCGCGCAATACTTCACGTCTTCTGTTTACAAATTGATATAATAAACTCAAATTCTTCCACCGAAACACGTGAAATAACAGACGCTCGGCAGAGCACTTTCGAATTTGCGCGCGACGCTAGCGCAGCAATTGTTTCGGTACAGTATGAATTGAAAGCGCCGGTACAGTACGGTATGAAATCAAAAAATGATACAGTACGAACCAAACTCAGAATCAGAACCCTCACGCAGAAAAAATACGCAATGAGACCTGCGTGCCAATCTAAGCCTAAGCCTAGCCTAGGCCTTAAGCCTATGCCTAAGTCTAAGCCCATGGTCAAGCCTAAGCCTGACCTAAACCTAAGCGAAGTCTAAAACTAAGAAAATCTTACGTTTTGGGCAGCTGTAGTGTTAGCACAGTAAAAAAGGCCAGAGCCTAAGCCTAAGAATTGCTTAAGCTAAGCCTAAGCAAAGCCTAAGCCACAGGCTAAGCGAGGCGCAAGCCTAGGAAAACAGATCGGCACAATGGAACACTGAACTTAGGCTTACCCATACAGCTGGTGGTGGTGAGCAGGGGGGGGGGGGGTGATACACTCTTTGTGGAGGATTTAGGTCTTCTACCCATATTCTTTCTTGTATTGAAAAGTTGAGGAAAAATTGGCGCATAGCGCGATGGGAATTGAACCCACGTCTCTGGATTACCGGTCTAGTGTGCTACCGCTACACCACACGCGCACGCCAACTCTTGTATATCAGCACGCCAACTCCTGTATATCAGCATCCATGGACCCAATGAATTTATCAATCACGGCGGTTCGGACATGGCCGCTTAGAAAAGGTGTCGTTGGAGTTCGGCCCGCCAACGATGGGCGCTGCATAGTCCTCCTGAGGTGTTTTCAGCACTGACTGTTGTTGGATTTGGGGCAACGCTAGGAGGCCGTCAATGGCCCATGTAGCATTCTCCGCCACCGCCGATGGTGACTCGTTATCGGCCGCAACCGCCGCTGGCGCTGACTGCGACCGCTTGTTCGGCCCAGTATGAATTTAAGCGTGTCAGGCAATGGAATGCGGATGCGGCTGACTTGATTTATGCTGCCTGCCCAACGGCAAGCGGGTTGGGCGCGTCCGGCTTATCGTTCGGGACCAATTGCCCTTTTATTGCGAGAGATAAGCCTGTAGTAGCAACTGTCTCACAACCGCGCCGCACGCCCATACAGATTCTTTGGCTTCTGGTGAGCAACGACGGTACACGTCAAAGTTTGACAATGGTACCGAACCCGCTCGCTTTGCTGGCGGTCCTTTGCGCGCTGACAGGTAAACGGTTTGAGTTGTACAGGAACATGATCATACAGAGGCACCTGCAAACTTGTACATACATAAGCGACACAAAAGAAACTTCCAAGAGCATCCTCCTTTACCTCACCCCGGTAAAACGGGTTTGTTTGTTTGTTTGTGTGTGTGTGGGCCGCTTCTATGATCGCGGGGGCCTCTCTCTGGTCACAATCGACCGCTGCTAGTGAGAGATGAGACCTAGCCAGCAAGGATGACCAGAGAAAAATCCACTGAAAGGGATAGTTCTCAATAGTGGGTCTCTCAAGAATTGAACCGAGGACCTTGCGATCATGAGTCCCAGTTTCTACCACTAGGCCACCTTGCCGACGGTAAAACGGGTTGGCTGTGGTCATCAGTGGCAGTACAGTTGTTGTCGTCTCTGCAGCGCCGAGCGCGGCCGACCTGAGCGCGTGCCGGCGGTCGAGGGGCGAGGCTGGCGCCTGGATGGCGGCGGAGGCGCGCGAGCCGGTCGGTGCCATGGAGGTGGGCGTCCGCGCTCCGCCCTCCCTCGCCGACGCCGGCGGATTCTGCCACGGACCCACGGACGACGGCAACGGATACCGGGCCGACTTCTACGCCGAGCTCGACTGCAGACCGCCCAAGCCCAGGAAGAAGAAGCAGCCCTGGAACCGAGGTGTGCAATCTGATATACACGCTGTGCACTTTGTGCAGTGCACTTTCACACTGCGTGCAGTGCCTGCGGTGTGAGTGCGTGTCGTCTCGTAAAAGTGTGCCGCACGCGTGCCGCGCAGAGCGGGCGCGCACACGACCCCGTCTTACTGTAGGAGCGAGCGAGGGAGACATTCTCAAGAGGACGAAGAGAGACGCCGAGAAATGTCCCGACTTCGGTGGGCAAGTCAAACCATTAGCTTAGCCTGACCATTTTTGTTCACCACTAGCGCTGCCGAATTCAGACTTCAATGCCTACCTCTGCGCCGACTTCCCACTGCGCATGTTCGTGAGAACGATCGTCAAACTGCGACCGTCCGCCAAGGACTTCGCGAGATACATTTACGCCTTCACCGAGCGCCGTTACGCCGTCGTCGTCACCAAGGTTGGGCCTGCGTATACAGTTGTTGCGACCGAGCGCAATAGTCAGCCTTGCGGGGCTAGCGCTAGTATACAGTAGGTGTTGAGGTGTTGTTCTTTGCTTGCTCTCAATATTCTTTCTACATAGATAAACTTTCCAAAGGGGGTAGGTGTTTTCATTCAACACACCTCTCACGTTTAGGCCGAAGGCTTTGGGGATGTCGCGGCCAGGTTTTATTCCACGAAGAACGTCTGCTTTTTGGACGCTGCAGACCACCAGGACGAGTTCTGGTGCGTGCGCTCGTGCGTGCGCGCGTGCGTTGCGCGCGTGCGTGCGTGCGTGCGTGCGTGCGTGCGTGCGTGCGTGCGTGCGTGCGTGCGTGCGTGCGTGCGTGCGTGCGTGCGTGCGTGCGTGCGTGCGTGCGTGCGTGCGTGCGTGCGTGCGTGCCGGTGCAACGCCCAACGTGCTCTCTAGGTACGTCGTAATGGCGGTGAAGCTGGCCCCACTTCCCGCCGAGAACTTCCATGGAGCGTCGCCTCAGAACTTGCTCGCCCAACTGGGAACTGCCTCGTTGCTGACGCCACCGCCAGGATTTCAAGGTTACACCACCCTTTCCAAGCCCTGTTGACGATGCGGCCAGCGGGAGGGACGGGGAGGAAAATGGACCCAACTCTCCCAAAATCGGAAAACTTGTTTAAAGGGTGTAAGCCCAGGGGCGAGGCGGTGGGTGCAAAGTGCCTAACGGACCTATACTTTTTGCATAAAGATGCTTGTACCCTAGGTGGTTGAAATCCTCACAATTTTCGACTACGTCACCGTTTTTATGTATTAGTGGTCAAAAATGGACTGATTGCCCAAACGTCCGCCGAGATGGGCCAGCATAAAAAATAGAAGTGTATTTTCAAGGGGCAGAACGTGTAACTTTAAAGGGCAAAAGGTGCACATAGTACGCAAAAAAATTCAACTGGGGCCCCTTTTGCAAATTCTTTGCCACACTCCGAAAAAAATGCCCGGATCCGCTACTGGATGCTGCGGACGTCGCAGACAGTCGAGTTGGGGCGCTTCGGCGTGTCGCGGCGGACGAGGAGGAGATGTCGATCTGCGACAAGTTCGCGGCGAACAAGACGAACGCGCTGTACTACGTGCCCTTCTACGTCAAGAGGCACGCGGTGGTGGGCACGCAGCTCGTGCGCGACAACATCTGCACCGAGCTGTTGCACGACTCCACGGACCCCAGATACCCTGGCTGGGGACTGGCGCGCTTCACGCGCGTGGACTTTGAGTGCGACGACGAATACGTCAAGCTGAACGCAAGGGGTGCGTATTTGTGCCTTCTCCTTTTGGAGTGTTGTTCCAGCCTGCCCAAATTTGGTCACAACATTTCGAGGTCAAATCTAGGTCCATTCCAGTCCAAATTTGGCGCCATTCAACTTTTCATCAGAATTGAACCATCCCATCCCCTACATAAGGAACACCTGAAGAACACCACCCTCGTCTTCAGCCAGCCGCCGGCCTGCGTTCCACAGCGTCGCATGGGCGTCGAGCTCCGAGCGGCCCAGCGCCTCGCTGCGCAAATGCGGTTCCAACTTCAACCTGTGGATGTGCGTCGACTACGAGCTCCGCTCTTCGCTCATCGCGTTGGTGGAGGCCGACGACACGGGCGACGTCTACCGGCTGGCCGAGAAGGCGGCCCAACTGCTGCCGGAGGGCGGCAAGCGCTGGCTCGTCGAGATCTACAACTACGGCAGCCTGGCCACGCTCGTCTCTCGCTCCGTCAGCGACCTGAACTCTTGCTCCATCTTCGGCATTCGCAACAAGCGCAACGAAATCTTCTCCATGAGAGTGGGCAAGCTGCAGTTCAGCGACTTCTAGCTCAAGAAGTCGAGAAAACAGCGAGTAAAGTGGTTAGAAACCGATTCTTGAGTGAAGCAATCACGATCACACCGCTTCTATGTGATTTGTTTCGAGTTGCAGTTTTAGAGCCCGCTCTCTTTTGGGCGGCTTGCGGTAATGGACGATGTATCTGATGCGCCAGAACATGGAGTGAACAACCGTGACATTCCACTAACCCACACGAATAGCGCGCCATACGCACCCGTGGTATATTGTGTGGCAAAAACTATGGTAATATAGTACCTTGGCGGACCAGCGTGGCGTGTGGCGTGACCTGAGTAGACGAACAACGACTGGCCGGCTGCAGCGCAGCAGTCACAACTCGACAGCCGTCGATGCTGGTCATTCCACCGTGCGCCGCCTACTGGGACGACGCGTCCGGGCCGACCATGCCGTGCACCGTATTGTACGAGTCGTTCGACAACTGCTCGAGCTCCAGTCCGCTGGTGACGACAGACTCGACAACGTCGTCAAGAATCGTGGCTGTCGTCAGACAAGTGGCTGTCGTCCGCCGGCCACCGTCAACTGCTCCTCCGACCGCAAACAGCACGCGCGGAGCCAGAGGCGGCGGCCGCCGCGAATGCCAACGACGGCGACGACAAAGGCTTGCGGACACTGCGGACGACAGCACCCGCCTGGAAAGTGACCAGCATTGCAGTCGAAGTGCTCGTCGTGCGGCAAGCAGAACCACTGGGCAGCGGTGTGCAGATTTCCCAGACAGACGCAAGCTGTGTCCGCCGATGCCGCTCCGACGTCGGGACCCCTCACAATAGGCCAAGTGGCGAGCGCGCCGCCGCTCGCCACCAGCGCCGGCGCCCCCAAAACTGATGGTTCGAGTCGAAGTGAGTGCACGCTACGAGAGCTGCCGAGGCTGGAGCGTCTCAAGGCGAAGCAGCATTTAAAATGCTCATTTGGACGCGCTGGTGATCAAGTGCGCCGAGACCGAGATCTGAGAGCGCGTGTCGCACTGCTGCTGCGCCCTGCGCTCATGCGGTTCTGTATCCAGTTCCTCACTGTAGCGTTCTCTCGCTTTGAACAATCAAACTGGGATGTCTACACGGTTGTTCTGTTCTACCAACGCGTGCACCGTTGCTTTGGTCCACTTCCATTGGCCACGCGTATCAACAGGTATCAATCAATGGAGCGTCGCAGCCAACGCCACCAGTGGCGGTTCAACATGGCGTGCACCACCTGGCCTGGTCTGCTCATCCACAACACGATCTTGTACGCAGATTGCAATTTACGGTGGCGATGACTGGGCGCCAAGTTACATTGGACGACGAATCTAATTGTGCAGACGCATCAGCGCCTCAGGGGTTATGTAAACCATAGCATCATGTCATGGCGTCTATCTGTATGATCGACATTGCAACCTTGGTGCATACATGTAACCGGGTTTTTGAAGTGGGGGGTGGGGAGGGTCGGAGACCATTCTGGGGGGTGGGGGAAAACAGATTTGAAGAGGAGCGGGTGTCAGAGGGTAGAAAGGTGTACCCAAATAGTGTCTAAATAGGCACTTTTGGCCAAAAATAGGTTAAAATAGACCATAAATAGCGTTAGTTAGCTGTTTTAGGGTCGAAAAACACTGAAAAAGACGAAAAATACACTACTTTTTACAGTTGTAGCCAAGTTGGAAAGCTCCGCCGTTTCCACTCTTGCTTGCGTGAACGCGTCGACTAACACACCGCCTCGGCGCTGATGCGCTGGTGGTCCCGCCCGCGTACTATACAGGGTGCGGCAGGGTTACTCCGCCAACTTTAAAAATTAATAACTCATGCTAGAAAGCGAATTTTTTTATGCGGCTTGTTGCATTCGAACGACAAATCGATGGCAATTTTTTATCCGCGCGCGCTACCGTAGTCACGCTTTACTATAGCCGTCACCCTCAAAGAATTCGTCGGTATTCGCATAAGGGTAAAGAGACTAGGAAATTAGCCGAAATTGAAAACAAGGAAGAGTTTACGATGCGTCGTATTCAACAGGTGGAGGCGGCGCCGTCTCCTTGGATAATTGACGACTGCTCTTATACCAAAAATCCAAAAAAAACGGCGGCGGCCAGAAGCTGACGACTGCTCCTGTAGGTAGCGGCGCCCGCGCCCCTGGCGGCGGCCAGACGCGCTGGCGGCGGTCTGCGTCTGCCGCACAATGTCTGTCTGTTTGTCTGGTGATAGTGCGTTCCCGTCGTCTACTGCGTGTGCCTTTTTGTTTCCTACGGAAGTCGCATAAAAAATGAAACAGGTCGAAAACAAGGGCCACAGTACGCTCTTTAACACGCTGAAAGGCGCGCATTCGACCGAAGATCATTGAAAGACCGGAGGCAACGCGTTGTCAGTTTTGCATGGGTCAAAAAGACCGAGACCGAGACCGATGCCGATGCGAAGACCGAGACCGAGACCGAGACCGAGACCGATGGGAAGACCGTTAATTATGAATCAGCCTTTATTGATTTTTAAAGTACTATACTATACTACATAGAACTGGTGTGCACGTCCTTCCTTCCTGTCGTCGTCGTCGGCAGTCCTGGGCCGCAGAAAGAGAGCCTAAACTGTGTGCTTGACAATCGCACTAGCGACGAGCCGGCCGCCAGGCAGGCCACGAGAACAAGAAGCGCGGCGGCTCCGGACGAGTCCATTGAATCGATTGATAGAAATTATATGTATTTTTGTAGATTCAAGGAAAATGTACAGATTTATTTACAGAAAAATTAAATTTTTATTTTTGTATGGTACTGTCTGCAAATGTGGGTGTTTCGCCTCCACCGCTTGACACCCGAGAGACGCGCGAGGCTCGTCAGAAACGACGCGTCCCCTTTATATCGTGCAATTATTTCGTAGACTCATCATGGGTCTTCAGACCACATAAAGTGAGAAAAAGAAACCACCTTGTCAACAAACCGCGCTTGAAATTCCGCTTCAGTAGTCGTATTCTCTGCCATAATTTAATTTTTGAAATATTTCCTGTAGCTTGCGATATTCTATAAATATTTCTATAAACTTGTAGCGAATTGTTGAATTTAAAACCGCGAATTATTAAATCGTGCACTTGCATTAGACGTGTCATTGTAGTTCTGTGCGTTCTTTGCATCGTATGTACTGTATTTGCCGATTTAACCGTCATATGAACTTAGTTGTTCAACATAGAATTAATCATGCGCTTCTTCTTGAAGTTTGGTATCATGCATTTAATTTTATATTCATAATTGTGTAGTACTGACATAATGGTTTTCAAAATTCTGTTTTCTTCGAAACCGTTATTTTTGTACTCATTGATGATACATTGTATTCTTCTAATAAAGTCTGATTCGTCTCTAGTCAGCCTAATTATGCGTATAATTTGACCTTTAAGTACGCCATATGGCATGTTCATAGGTACATTGCTCGAGCTTTTGAAAAATCGAGTGATGTTGAAGGTGTAATCATCAGTTTTATTGTATACTGTAGTACTTAGACTGCAGTTAGCTAGGTGCACCGTGACATCAAGGTAATGTGTCAGCTGGTTTGAAACTGTTGTGTCGTTTAATTGTAGTTCATTAGGATAGATATCTTTAGCTAACGTCTGAAAGTCTTCAATGTTTATAACTAGCAGGTCATCCACATACCGAAAGATCGCTTGGTTTGTACGTAGTCTGTAACGACTCAGCCAAGTAAATTCGAACCAGCTCAAACAGAGATCAGCCATGTCACAGCTGGTAGCGCCACCTTGTGGGCATCCCTTTATTGTTTTGAACTTGGTGTTAGCAAATACCATGTACGAATTTTGCAGTATTTCCTTGCATAGCTGTTTTATTTCGTTTTTGTGCAGGGTATTTGCACCGGCACTTTGCCTAGCATATTGTATTTGTTCGCCCTTTCTGTACAGGTAGTCGCTTTTGGCATTTTTGTGGCATAGGTCAATTATACCATTAATGCCACTCATAATTGTGTCGTGTTTCAGTGAGGGGTACAATGCTGAAAAATCACCGCTGTATATACGCTTCACGTTGGTCATTGTGCGCAGCTGCTCAACAACCTCAAATGAGCTTTTTACTGAGACGTAACGAGTTTGTCCATTTCTGTTGGCTATCATCGCACAGTACCGCTTAAAGTGCAAAGCGTAGTGACTTAGGTAGTGTTTGCACAGTTTCTCAAGTGGTTTTAAACTGGATTGTCTGGCTGCCACGATAGCTCTGAATGCTGGTGGTCTTTTGTGTAATTTCGGGTTGGCAAAAAGTATAGGCAGAACGTTTCTATTTTCAGGTTTTACACCGTATGTGCTCATGAGACGTTTGTGTTTTTCCAGTATTTGATCCACCGTGTCATTTGTGGGTGTGAAGACTGCATTTCCATGTATAGTAATTCTGTCGTTCTCAATATATATGCCACATTCATCACAGAGCTTTTTCAAATAATAGTTTTTGCATAGGATGGAGTAGTTGCCTGGCACTTTGTCGGTAACTGTAATTATGTACCGTTTTTGAAACGTTTCTAGGTACTGTATCCCTTTATTTGAAAGTCTTAGGTTCTGTGGAGTACTGTAAATCTCTTGGTCAATTCTAGTTTCTATTATTTTTCGATATTTGCTGACTAATTTGGTGCAGTCTCTTTCTGTGAGTACATTTTTGGCTCTTAGGCTACTGAGGTACCGATTCAGATCTGTCAGTACCGAACTAGCAATTTTATTTTTGTCAGTTGTCATGTTAGTTTTGTATTTTGTACCGAGATTCATAAATTGTCTAAGTTCGGTATTTTCTACAATATTCAGGTCACCAGTAACCACATGTCCTAATTGTCCGTCTCTATAAATTTCGTCACATCTACAGCGTTCCAAGCTCAGAAGATGTTCTCCAAGCTGTGCAGCTGTAAGCTGTCGCAGTATTTTGGTGTAGTTGCATACTTGTAGCCATGCTGGTGACGTTGTCTTGTACACCACCTGAACGGTCCAGTCAACAGCTTCCATTGGTTTGCTGATGAGTTTACCGATCCTTGTTGCCTTTAATAATTTGGCAATTCCAATTCGTGACACTACTTGATTCGTATGTAGTACTGTAACCCTTACTGTCCGCCGCTTCTGGGTTTCATCAGCGTTGTGTCTTCGTGAGGTACTCTGCAGATAGGCTAGTATTTTATCATAGGTGTGCTGTTGTAGGCCTTTAGCCATACACCGAAAATACAGGTACTGTATGTACTTTTTTCTGGTTTTCTGTAGCATTTGTGTTTGGTCTCCGATGTGGATTTTTTCAAATTCTCTTACGTAGCTTTCTATTTCTGTATCCGTTGGATTGTGCTTATGCTTACGATCTTTGTGTTTTTTGGTGAAGTTAATTTTGCGTTCCCGTGTCACTCTTAATGCGCTAAAGTACGGATTCTTATTACTTGGAATGTTTTGCATGTCAAACGCGTCGTGTACGTTGCCAATGCCTTTACAGTTTGTATTCAAACCACAGGGGTACAGACTATTCATTTGTTTAATCCAGAAATGCTCAGCCTCAAGCCTACTCTTGTCTGCATACGCGTCTCCGTCTCTGAAGCTCTGCAGGATTTCTATGCTGATGTCAGACACCGTATGTCCGTCAGTTCTGAAGTGTGTGTAGAGCTGTTGACAATTTGTGTCTTTGAGAATCGCCAGTCTATGTTCTCGAAATCTACAGGCTAGGGATCGCTTCGTTTCTCCTACATACTGATAATCACATTTTCTGCATGTGATAAGGTACACAACGTTCTTAGTTTTACAGTCCCACACTGTTTCGTTCAATGCATTAGTCGTCAACTTTTGATTGGTAGAGCCTACCGTAATATAGTCACGTGTGTTAATAAATGCACAGGTTATACAGTTTTTTCCACATGCGCGTGTGACACTATGAATGCCCTCGTTCGGTAGAATACTGTATTTCGGTCCCTCTTCTCCACTGCTACACCTGACGCTGCAGAACCTCCCTGTAGAACCACGGGTGGTGGTGCGTTCTTGTCGTCCAGCCTGCGGTACAGTGGCGGGATTCGAAAGAGAGGTTTGGATTGAGTCAGGAATAGAGTGGTCCCTCCGAGACTATTGCCAGGGCTGCTGGCCAGGCGTCTGCCACGGCTAAATAGCGTTTCCTGGGCAGCCCAGATTCCTAGGGATCACTCCCGAGCCCTCGGAGGCAAGGGCAGAAGCCGCGGGAGCGCCATCCGTAGAGCGGCTGCCGATCCCATATGTATGGCTGTACAGTGTAATGTACTGTTTAGTGTGTACAATAACTAATCGTAGTTGTACTGCTAGACTGGGAAATGTACATGTGTTATTTACTCCGTGGATAGCTGTATGGTACATGTCTATGATAGAGGTGTACCTCACGTACACCTATACCTGATTACTGTATGTGTTGGTAGTAAAGTAGTAGCCGTACCATGTACTGTACAGACCTAGGTGGTCGTGTGGTCTACAGGGTGGTCGACTACAGCAGCATGGAGGTACAGATCACAGTGGAGGGGTCATAGTCTAGCGATACAAGCACGAAAACGTCACTGACGTCTATGCATCATACCACTGCTAAGACATAAATCACAATTTTCAAAAACAGATTTCTGACTTTCGGACTAATTTTCGGGGAGATTTTCTTTTGTGAATTACTTCTAGCTTCTTTAATTTGTGACGTTGACGAGGCTTCATTCTCGCTAGATCCTGAGTCGATTTCCTCGGCTTTTTCCTTTTTTGATAGCGTTCGCTTTACCAAATCCTTTTCGACTTTTTAGGTAAATTCTCGATTTTCTCGGAATTTTCGTCCATCAGCTCTTGTTGCTTCTTTGCGCGGATTCGGTGCTAAATGTCTGAATGCAAAATTCAATGTATCCTGCCTGCGGTTACAAATGTGCATTCGGTCGTAAATACATAAGGTGGTTTCTCCCCGAAGGGAACCTGCCGAAGCAGGAGGTCACGCCGCAGAGCGGCACCCGCCGAAACGGGTTATCTCGCCGCAGAGCGGCACCCACCGGAGTGGGCTAATATCGCCGGTAAACCGGCACCCGAAAGAACGGGTTGTGTTGGGTTGTGTAAACCGGCACCCGAAAGAACATGTCGGCAGTTCTGGGAAGAGTGATAGCGCGCGCGGCCAGTGTTAGTTGCGCCGCTGCGACCGCTCGTGCGTGAATCGAAACGAGCACCTTAACATCCTTATCAATCGTCGAAGAATGTTATCAAACGCACGAGTGGCAGCCGTCGGCGTGCGTCAGCGGCTGCGGCCATTGGAATGCGAACACGAACGCATTGTCAGAGTCAGAGAGAGAATGGGGCGTGGACAAAAGAGCGGAGAGCGACGCGCGCGCGTGTCAGTAGATCGCGTGTACGAGCATCTTCTTGCCGGCGTCGTACGTAAACCGGTTGTCCTTGAACAGTTGGCTGTTGAAGAACTGGTTCACGGCAGCGATGTTCAGATGGCGCGCGCGACTGAAGGACAAGGCGCACACATAGATACAAGACATGATATTCGTACCTTCTCGACGAGATCTCGTTCGGGCACGGAGACGGAGTGTAGCTGGCTGCGCTGGCCGTAGCGGCTCTGCAGGTAGTGGATCTGCTCCTGGACGAGCTGCTTCAGGAGGTAGAGCAGCAACTCGTTGTTGTCCCACCGGTAGCGAAGGTAGCGGCCGAACGTCTGCGACACAACGACGCGCCAGTGCGCAGCGGTCGGCGAAATCTTGCCACACAATATATCACGAGTGCGTATGGCGCGCTCTTCATGTGTGTAGTGGAATGTCGCGGTTGTTCACTCCATGTTCTGGCGCATCAACCACCCCCCTTCATTGAGGTGATGAGTACGGCTACGGCCGCCGAGCCTTGCGCTGACTCTGGGACCGTCGGAGAGCTGGGGCGACCTGCAGTTGCGTTGGCGTTGCCGGTGGTCTGTGGAAGCGCCTCAGCTGAGCGGCGTGCCTGACGTTGCCGTCCGAGAGGCGGTAGGTCGCGTTGCCCAGCACCCTGACGACTCGCATCGGTTTCGACCAGGGCGACGTTCCTTTTGGCACCATGCTGACCGGTCGCCGCGCCAGCACTTCGTCGCCGGGTCTGTAGGGACCGCGACTGTCGCCGGGAACGCCGGGTCTGT
>JASAMY010002208.1:0-39869 GCA_030248085.1 Paralinhomoeus sp. GSCO2_6 | reverse complement strand
ATATCTGTGTAGTGAGGGAAAGGGTCAGTACATAACTACCGTAACCCTGTAGTTAGCTTTTACCCTTGTTTCTGTTTTTGATTCCGATAGTTTGTGTCTTCAGTGTTGTTCTTCACAAGCACACGAATTATTGTTGTTGTTTTTGTTGGATTAAGGGCAGCACAAGGAGGCATACCTGTAACTGGGGGGGGGGGTTGGGGGCCCAACACACCCAACACCCACCCAAACTCCCCTCCAACCCCCCCCCAGAATTTTTCCAAGGGATTTGCACTCAGTCTAAAACGATAAAAGTGAGTAAATGTTGGTGTATTTCAGTGCTTTTCAGTGTTATATAACCAGAAAACAGCTAAATAACACTGTTTAGACCTTATTTATACCCATTTTTAACCAAAAAGTACAAGAATAACTCAAAGAATGGCCAGCTACCCCCCCCCCCCCACTTTTTGCTCCCAGACGCCCCCCCCCAGAATTTGGCCATTTACTCCCCCCCCACTCTTCCAGACCCGGTTACAGGTATGCAAGGAGGCTGTCAATGACCCTGACCAATATGTAGCATACCCGTCACATAAAAACTTTCACTTTATGCAAATGCGCACCTCGCTCTCCCTCCCGCTTCCCGTATATCCTCCTGCTGACTACCGCTGCTGAAGCGCCTCTCCCCGTTTACAACCCAATCAAAACAGAGAACCTGTGGGGTTTATACAGACCTTACGGTATGTTAGGACGCTCCATTTATTTTACGCCGCTTGTCAAATTCAAATCTTTTTAGGATTCTCTGTTTTAAAATTAGAATCTTTTCAAGTTCGGCTTGTTTCACGTCGTGACTGAAACTTTGTGAAAAAATGTCTGCTGAAAATCGGTCGCGGGCGGACTGCTTGAGGACCTCTTTTGAAAACCTGAATTTGCCAGCGGCTTTGCGCTCGGAATACGTACTATTTCAGCTGTCGCAAGTTCAGAATATCACTTTTCGTCAGCTCAAACGCCGACTCTCTCCAGAAAATCAGGAAAAAATCGAGGCTTTCGTGCGAAAATCGAAAGAGGATTTCGGCGTGGAATTCCTGGAGCACGTCGACGAGTTGTGTCGCCAGGAAAAGGTGTGGCACGGACCAGTGACGGATCCAGGATTTTGTGATGGGGGTGGCGGCGAAATTGGAGCAAGGAAGACGGATTTGGCAAAAGGGGAGACCCTGTCGAATTTTATAGATGCTGGGCCATTTCAGCGGTGGCTTGGGCACATAACAATTATTCTGAACAATCAATACATAACAAACAGCGCCACAAGCAAACATTTTGAGATTTTTGACTACTTACAATCATTTTATCGGAGAAAGTAGGGTCCACTAGGGATATTCTGCTCTTGTTTCGCGATTTTTGGGTTGTTTAGGGACAGATTTCTGTTTCCTAAGGTAGGTAAGCATATTGTCCTGATGTTGAAGAGTGGACAAGAATGTCGCATAAGGAACGTAAAACTCTCTGCGCCGCAGGCAATTTTTGGCGTTTTTGAGTACTGTCAAGCATATATAATTTTTTAGACGGTGGGGCGACGGGTGACCATTACCAACCTTCCCACCTAGCTATCGCTATACCCAGCAGGCTTGTTCCTCTTCAAAGCTCCGCGGGCGCCACCCTGCCTTCATCCCCGACTCTCTGCGCGACTCCCTCCCTCAAACAACTCTATCGGCCGCTCCGCACCGCCGCCCTCCCCGCCCCCCTCTAAATCCTGACGGGGAGGGCGGCCGCCCTCCCCGCCCTCCCCCTGGATCCGTCGGTGCACTGGACTAATTGCTGTAAAAACATAAAACTTACATTAACCCCGTGCATGCCAAAGATGTTTCAGCTGTTCGAAAAACTCGATTTGCTGGACAAATTGGAGAAAGAAGCGGCGCAAAGCGGTGTCGAGCCCAACTGGAGACGGCTGGGTGAATTATTGGAAATGAGCACCGAACGGTTTCTTGAACGATTTTCCGGTTGTCTCAGGCATTCCCCAGCACGACATGCGCGCTGTGGACGCCCGACGACGGCTGCTCGTCCAGGAGCGGCTCGAGAAGATGTTGGCTGAAATTACTAAAGAGAATGAACGGTTGAGCTCCGAGTTAAGCGCAGTTAACGAGCAACTTTTCAAGAAAATTGGTCAGTAGAAGGTAACCTGTGCTCGCGCGCTTTTGCTATCCCCGACACTCAGATACGAAACACACAGTGCAACGGTTGTACTGTGGCTTGGAGTTTGTGTGTGTGTGAAGGAGCCTTGTGTGTGCGGTGCGTAGCCAAATAAGATCGTTTCTACCGTCTCTGTATCGCAGCATCACCTATCAAGATGTCTTCCAAAACCTGCAATCAGGGGGAGGGGAATTATGTGGATCGTGTTTTAAACTGCTTTACGGGGGTGGTGAGGGCGTGGTGCTGGGGGAGTCAGAGAAAATGTCGTGTGGGACCGTCACTGAAAAATACTATAGTGGGTACCTTTGGCTCAGTTTGTTCAAAATTTACTCATTTTTCTCGTCTTTGGGCCTTGGGGGGGGGAGTTGAAGGCCTAGACCGCCTCGCTACAGCCCCCCCCCCTCCCATACCAAAGACAACTCCGCAGATGCACACACACACACATGGCTCTTGTGTAGCCTTTTGCTTAGTTCTTTGCATCTTTGCTTTTCCATTGGTGGTTCTAACAGGGTCCAACAAAAAAAAAGACGCAAAGACAGCACTATGCACCAGTGGCTACAATTCCCTAGCACGTCGGTACACCCAGGTGAGATCTGCACTTTGATCGATTTTGTTGATCAAGTGCCACTCGTTCGATTCTGGTAGAGGGTAGCGCACGCACACCACGTGCGTTTCATTTCTTGACGACTTGTTACTACTGGAAGAGTCGGCATGGCCAGAGGAGGGATGGTTGAGCTCAGACAGCTTGGGCAAAAGCGGCGCCATCTAAAATCACAGTGAGATATTTGTGCACGCATGATTGTGCTGCAGTAGATTTGGTGTCACTGCGTGCGTGCGTACACTACAGTAGTACATGGATCCTTGTACATCCGATTTGTATGCCTGCCCGATTCCCAGTCATAGGTGTGGTTGCCACGACTTGTTTTGTTCTTTGATACACTTGGATACGCGCACACAAAACCGAATTTGCAGTAAAGCAAAGTCCATTCCTGTAACTGGGTCTGGCTGAGAGGGTTCCGTGGAGGGGGGGGGGTGGCAAATTTGGGGGTGTCTGGAGCAAAAAAGGGAGGGTAGCTGACATTTTTTACTTAACTAGTATTTTTAACTAGGTCTAATAGTGCTATCTATTTAGCTGTTCTATGTTCGTATAACCGTGAAAATCGCTGAAAAACACCAACTTGCTCGCTTTTGTCGTTTTAGACGTGGTGAAAATACTTTGGAAAAATTTTGGGGGGGGGGTATTGGAAAAATGGTGGGAGGGTGGTGGTCACCCATTGGCCTGTTACAGGTCTGGAGCAAACCAACTGTCCGTCGTCACATTGTATCAGCACGCAGCAGGACCACTAGTCTAGCTCTCTTAGTCTAGTTTGTCACCGACGCTTCTTCCACTTTCGCCGTTTCATCTAGCGCAGCCGCTGCGGTGCTGGCCATTGTCTCTGCTTTGGCTGGAGGCGCAGGTGTGGGCATGGTCGTCTTCCCGGTTGCGTCCGTCTTGCCGTCGTCGTCGTCGGTCTCGCTCGAGTACTGGCTGTACCAGAGGACGAAGACGACGATGAAGGCGACGACCAGAACGCCCAGAATGATCAGCGGAATCCCTTTGCGCTTGAAGTCCATGCCGATTCTTTGGGGGCTACGCTCAAACAGCAGACAGCGATTGAAAGCAAGGTACAGACCCGAATCTACGCCCTAATGCGGTGGCCGACAGCGCGAAAAGGCCTAGAAAGTCACGAAGAAGAGAAGAAGAATGAAGAACAAAGACTAAAGGGCGACGGATTGAATAACTAGGCTGAGGAAAAATGCTGAAGAACGCAAACGAACAGAACGCGACTGACTTACTTCAGTTAAAAGGCTAAAAAATGAAAACACGGGCACTTTTCAAACCAATACAGCGCAGCGCTCATTGGCATTGGTAAATACAGGAATGCGGCGCGGCATACACTAACTACATCGGTGCAATGCAACGCATAGACTAGACACCACCGCCACAGAGCACATTAAAAGGCGAACGCTGTGCGAGCGGTGAGACGGTTAGAAATGGAAGACATCTATGCCAGCGCGCAACCTTTAGTCACCACGACTCACGCTGAATGATGTGACGAGACATGGCAACGACGCGCCAAAGTCCACCCGGCAGAAATTGGGTAGGCAGCTGATCGCTCCACTATCTTTTAAAACGTTTTTCTGTCAGGTGGTTTGACCACAAAAAAAAAGAACCAAGTTTTTTCCTTTTGGGACTCCACTCCTAATCATTTGCCCAGGGGCTCTGATTCCCCAGTGCAAAACTCAGCTACATGTAGGTGTGCAGAAAATGCGCACACGCACGCACGCACACACGCAGACGACATTTTACGCCCATGAATGTCGTCGCCGAGACAGCGTAGACAGGCAGCGTCTGCCTGCATCACGCGGAATGGTAGTCTGTATATGAGTTTGGAAACTGTTCGATAGAGAAGGCCTGGCAATGGTGGGGAAGGGGGGGGGAATGTAAGCTTATCAGCTTCACCCATACATGCACGCATAACCACAGTGCACTGGCGGGAGCTCGGGCTAATAGTACATAGCGTACCAGCTAACCGGGGTTAGCCTAAGTGCTGCTCGGCTGCTGGCGGCAACACAAGAAGTGTTAGCTTGCTTTTAGAGAACTTTGACCAACATTGCGCCACAGTGTAAAGGCGGAGGGAGGCAGCTAGTGTCTAGTGCATAAGCGCGCTTTGGTGAATAAGCATCAAGGACGTTAGCGCTCGTTTTCCTACAATTCAGTTCGCTCTGTCGCGTGT
Organism: Paralinhomoeus sp. GSCO2_6; assembly: GCA_030248085.1. Classification (NCBI taxonomy): domain Eukaryota; kingdom Metazoa; phylum Nematoda; class Chromadorea; order Monhysterida; family Linhomoeidae; genus Paralinhomoeus; species Paralinhomoeus sp. GSCO2_6. The sequence continues at coordinate 34,935 of JASAMY010002208.1, read as the reverse complement.
TTTGTCGTGTATTGCTTTGTTTGGCGCTTTTAAGGCTCGTTTACTACCGTATCCAGCAACATAACGGTGAAAACCCTCATTTGTCGTGTGTGCGTGCGTGCGTTACAGCTGCAGAAAAGCAACTGACATCTGTATCAGATCCAAAGACGACAGCCGTTTGATAACCGGAAATATTAGCCTAAATGTCACACAAATTATGAACATAGATACCGCTGTATGTATGTACATTTAGATTACACCTGTAACTGTAAGCTATGCACGCATACCTGTAACCGGGTCAGACCAAGCGGGGGGGGGCAAATGGGGCGTTGAGGGAGGGGGAGGGGTATAAGGCCCGAAAATGGGGTAGACGCCCCCCACCAGAAAGGAAAATTATGCACCGAAATAGCGTCATTTTAGACAGGTTTCGACTGAGGTCCCACCAAAAAACCCCACCGCCAGCCAGTTGCAGGTGTGCACGCGATGTACGTACGCACACGCATACCTTAAACACGTTCCTTCGGAAAAATTTGGGTGTGACAACGCTGTTCCTCTGCTCAGCACCAAGTCTGCTGATTCTCCTCCTCGCCTGCGCCCTGGAGTAGAGCACCAACCAGGGGTTCAACTCCATACCGTGACAGCAGTGGCCAGCACTCGCAATGCTCTGCACCTAAATTCAGTAGAAAATTCCAGAGTGCAACGCAGTACCTGGGTAGGACACAATTCGTCAGGTTGTCATAGGAACGCGATTAGAGATGCAATGTTGTCGCTCCACACATACCTGTAACCGGGGGGCGGGGGGAGGGCTGTGGGGCCCACTATTTTTCCAACACCCCCCAGAATTTTCCCAGAGGATTTTCACCATGTCTACAATGATAAGTGGATAAATGTTGGTGTTTTTCAGTGCTTTTCAGTGTTATATGACCATAAAACAGCTAAACATCACTGTTTACACGCTATTAATACCCATTTTTTGACCAAACAGTACCACTATAAGTCAAATAATGGCCAGCTACGCCTACACCCCCATTTTTTGCTCAGGAGACCCCCAGAATTTGGCCATTTAGCCCCCCCCCCCAACTCTGCCAGGCCCGGTTACAGGTATGGCTACACACCGCCGCCAGCTGTATGCAAGAACTGTCTCATTGCGTTTTGCACCCAACCATTGATATCAGTAAGCCGTCATACGAGGGCATGCCTTGTGGTGAGAAACGCTATTGCAGGTGCAAATACTAGGACTTCAGTATATTACGTAGGTTATGCATGAGTTATGTTTGATGCATGACTTTGTTCGCCAAGCTTTGTCAAGTACATCGCACCAACAGTACGCAAAACACAAATAGGGCAACATAGCACGAGCGGAATCACTGCAAGCGCGCACAGGGGATGTGACTATAATAATACGGCCTGAAGTCGTGGCGTGCAATGACCATCACATTCTTGTCACCAGAAAGCGAGCAGTATCTGCGGTGGTGTGGCATATGCATGGAGCGCACGCACACACGGACGCACGTACAAACACACGTACATTGGTCCTTGGAAATAGGCGACGAGTTGCATGGATGCACGGCCGTATGGCGTCATGGCGCGAGTTGGCATCAAACCAGAATTGGGAAGAAAACATGTATCGGGCAGGCTGTGAGATAACTGCACAAAAGTTGCTGACCTTCACATGCGCAAGCCGCAAAACTCCAATAAGCTGAAAATCACACCATAATACTGGTGAGTGCGCGACATGCTGCACTATGTACAGAACCTTATTGGAAGCTTTGCGGTATGACACAGCCAACAGCGCCTTGTACTAGGGGGAAATCAGGAGTGAAGCAGACATATTCAGTCAGACTTCCTCAAAGCTGCCCGAGTCAAAGTTGTTTTGCGCCGTCGACGAAACCCGTCTGAAGAGCGAGGTCAGTCCGCTCTTCTTCCGAACGAACGCCACTGCTCCATTGGCTTTCAAGCCCAAAAGGTTGCGGTTGCGCAGGAGGCTGTGGTTGACGCTCTCGTCCTCGTCCTCCTCCTTGCTCGCGCGGTCCGAGATCTTCAGCATCTCTTCCAGGTCCGATGACTTGAGCGGTTTCACCGAGATGTCGCGTACAGCGCGGAACTCGCCGCAGTTGTTCAGATGCTCGTTCTCCAACCGGAAGTAGTTCCAGACGAACCGACGGACGCACTCGACCACGGCGGTCACCGACATCAGCACGTCCGTCTCGACGATGCCCGTCGACGCGACGGACACGTTGAGCACCCAGGACAGCCGGAGCACGAAGTCCTCGCAGATGGCAAAGTAGTAGTACCACCGGTGATTGTAGGTCAGCTCCTCTCGGAGGAACGCGTACTTGGGGTCCATGAGGCCCCAGTCCATGTAGATGTCCCAGAGGAAAGTGTAGACGAAGCTGACCAGGTAGGCGCAGATCCACAGATAGAAGAACATGCTGGTGCCATTGAGCACGGAGTCCGTGCTACTGATCGACTTGAGCGCCCCAAAGACGACTACGAAGTAGGTGGTGGCGTACTTTCCAGCGTTGACCAGATGCGGGTGTGGCAGGGACGTGTCCCTGTAGCGCCTGAGGCACTGTAGAAACCGGATTGTGGCTGGAAGAATGGAGACTAGAACGCGAATGCCCAGGATGTTGGAGCTGCAGACATCCTTTCCAGTGGCAAACTCGACCCCGTATTGGGAGGAAATGGAACTGGTGCCATTATGGCCAGAGGTCAGGATCGCAGTGACGTTGTCGACCTTCTCAATGATGGACATGTTCCAGAATGACCAGGAGTAGTCGACTTGCAGGAGATAGAAGCAGGCGAAGTACTGCGTGTCGAGGAAGAGCGTCACGAGACTGTTCATCTGGTCGCCAAGCCAGAAGTCGACGAAGGAGACCTGCTTGAAGGGCGCACTCAGGCAGTCCTTGAGTCGGCGCAGAAACCAGTACCGACTGCTGCGCACCACCACCTGCTTTGGCCTCTTTAGTGGATTGAAAAGCCAGCCGAGACAGAACAGCATCAGAGCGAGTGGGAAGAGCAGAGGAGAGACACCCATCTTGGGCGCGTACAGGTAGCCGAGCACGCACAACGCCCACAGCATTCCAAAGCTGGAGGCGATCTCCATCAGAGACTGATAGGTGAGATGGTGGCGGGGGTCGATCTCAAAGATGAGCACGTGGTTAACGCCACCCTGCTGCCAGCCGTACATGTTGATGCCCAAGAGCCAGCAGTTGGCGATGAGCAGGAAGAAGCCTCGAAACAGCCGAACGCCAACCCATTTGGGCTCGTTAGACATATCGAGGAAGAATGAGCTCAGCAGAACAATGCCAGCCAGAATGACGAAAGAGCCAACGTAAAAGCCAAGGCGGAACGTGGTCCACGGACTCTGTTTCTCGCTAAGAGGAGGCACTCGCAGCCTCTTCATGGCGTCTTGTCTCCTGCCGCTCTCGAGATCGTGAATCACGACATTCTCAATGTCCAGGATCAGCCTCTCGATGTCGTGGTTCAGAAAGAAGGCGGCAGTCTCCACGTTGACCTTCTTCCACTGGAGGCCCTTGTCGTTGCCGACCAGCTTGTCCCTCTTCTTCAGGATCTTCCGGAAGCCGGTGCCGTTCAGCTGCTGGTAGTTCTGGAGAAGGATCACGTTCAGGTAGAACTCGCTGAAGGCCAGCTTCAACTGCTGGGCCGTCTTGCGAGTGGTCGTCGAGGCGGCTCGGGCCCTGGCGGTCGCGGCGGCTTTGCGGACCTCTAGCTGGCGCTTGTAGGCGTCCAGGTCTCGCTTCAGTTCGTGGAACTTGCCCTGCGCCTCGGCGACCTTCTGACTGAAGAAGAGCTCGATCTTGGTCAGCTCCTCCTCGCAGCGCGTGAAGAAGTCGTAGTCGAACTGGGCCAGATACCGCTCTCGGCCGTGCGCGTCGCCCTCCGACGGCTCGGGCGCGCGCGAGAGCCAGTCGTAGAGTAGGTGCTTGAGGGCCACGTAGCTGATGTACTGCTTGCGCCACTCCGGAGTGAGATGACTGGTGAGCTGCTGGCCGAATTTCATCGTGTTGTTGTTGATGCTCGTGCTGCCTCTGTAATACCGAGAATAGTGCATGCCGAGCGAGCGAGACTCGCGCCCAGACGAGACGACGACGCGAGTACGCGACAGCGACAGTCGATGGCAAGAGAGTATACAGAAGAGAAAGAGAGAGAGACGCGACTAAGAGACTGACGGCTTGCTCGCGAGAGCGCGCACCCACCGCTCCCTCTGCCCGCCACCCTGTCTCGCTCCACCAATTGTCAAGCGTGAAAAAAAGGAGCGGCAGTAAAACGGCGGAGGGGAGGAATCTCTGCACACACACACACGTCGTCGTCGTCATGTTCCCTAACATCTTAACAAGGCGAAGATAATATGTTGTCGCCGACGACGACTGGGGTCTGGGAGACGCTCAATGTCAGACGGAAGAGTGTGGGAGAAGGTACACGTGAACTTGGAATGGACAGCACGCCAGCCAATCGCTGTGGGCGTCAAGTGCGTGCGTTAGCTCGCGTCAAGTACATTGGATGCAGGCAAAGAGGGCACAACCACAAGGATCTGGGAGTAATCAAGACAAAACAAGACGCTGCGCTAGTGAAGGACACTGCTTATTGGCTGAGGACAGAACAAGTGCGCGAAATCTAGGCAATTCGGCTGTGAAGACTGAAAGGACGCAATAACCCAAAAGATTGAAGAGCAGTCGAGATAAGCGCTGGAGAAACCACAACGTCGCCAAAGTCCGCTTGTGATACAAGGACATTTTCAATACGGCCATGCCATGCTGAATAGTCAGCAAAACCCGGACAGACCGGAAACTAGCTGTTGGAATTACACTGTCACACGTGAATTACACTCGCTCGCATCACGTCCACGCGAACGATGCGACAAGACGTCTGGAATTGAGAACAAGGTTACAGCAAAAGACAGGCTGCACTGAAGCGTGGCTCATTTGTGCGAACAAGGCAGTACAGTGCGTGCACTACACATTCCAGTGCTGCAGAGCAGACGTAATTGAAGACAATTGCATACCTGTAACTGGGGCTGGAAGAGTGGGGGGGGGGGGGTGGCTAAATGGCCGAATTCTGGGGGGGGGGGTGTCTGGAGCAAAAAGTGGGGGCAGCTGTTTTATGGTCATATAACACTGAAATACACAAACATTTACTCACTTTTATCGTTTTAGACAGAGTGAAAATCCCTTGGGAAAATTCTGGGTCGGAAGGTTGGGGGGTGGGGTAAGAAGAGGGGTTAGAACAATAGTGGGGGAGCGTAAACCCCCCCCCCCCAGTTACAGGTAGAAACAATTGTGTCTATAAGTCGTTTTCGAATGTTGAATAAACTGAGGGTACGCCAACAGGTAGGCACAGCTAAAAGGTAAGAAAAGGCGAACGCTCTCCTTGCCAGTTGTACACTGTCGCAATGGCGGATCCAGGGGAGGGGAATGGACATTCCTGCTACGAAAATCCGAAATCTGAAAATAGAGCGAAAAAGCAAGTCAGTGGCAGAAGCTACGTGACTAGCGGAACTATACTTTTCCGCATAAAAATGCTTGTACGTGGCCCGAAATATCAAACTATGTATCCGTTGTGCAAAATTAGACCGATTATGTGCACGAACCACCACCAAAATGGCCCACCATGCAGAAATTCCAACAGGCCCCCTTCTAAACCACATTTCCCCCTCCGAAATTTCTGGATCCGCCACTGCACTGTAGTTAGATATTGTTAAAATCTTAACTTAAAAGTAAGAACTTGAAGACACAAAAGTAAAATTTCAAGCTTATACAGACTGCCATTGCTTGTCCATTGCAAGGCAAACGTTAGTAAAAAGGCACATGTTACAGGGTTTTCGGCTTCAGGGGGAGGAAATTGTAGAGTACCTTCTGATGAAGGATGGGTGGTTGTGAACAGTTTTAGAGAAAGGGGCCAGCAAGCAGGGAAAATGTCGCACTGAAATAGCGCCAAGCGGCCAAACCTGGTACTTTTTGGCCTAAATAATTAGAGTAGGGTGAAAACAACGTAACGGAGGGGGAGGGCAACGTTGACGACTGTGGAGGAGAATTGCACGCAATCTAGCTGAGCAATATGAAACCAATACCAAAACACCGAAACAAAAAAGGCGCAAAGGACAAAATCCACCTACTAATCTGCCGTCTCCGCTGCCTAGGTCGACCACTCTGCCAGGATCGCGTATGCTTCGCAGCGCCTTCAAGACATTCTCAATCTGTCTGACAAGGGCTCAAGACTGTTCCATTTGCTTCAGCTCTTTAGTAGACAACAGTTAGACAGACAGAGTGACAGCCTCAACAACAGAGTAGCGCACAAACACAATAAGCAAAAGCAGGCACAAATCTTGGCAGTCTCGGCCCTGTCGGAGACTGGCAGGAAAGGCAGACAGACGCGTCTGAACGCTGGAGTGACAAAAGGGACGGTCAAGGCGCTGAAGCCGATCACACCAGCGCCAATGCCTGGGACAGAGCGTGGCTTTGCTCAAACGGTCTCACCGATAATGATGTTGCAAAGTTGCATTGCACTGAGTTGCAGGTGCCTCCCTCCGACCACCCCCCCCCAGCCCTACACACTAACACACACACATGTATCTTATGCTTAGTAGACCCCCTTGCCCTTGTTCCCAAGATCAATATACATAACAGACCAACAAGCATGTATGTACAGACTACAGACAGTTACTGCAAAAGTTGCTCCATCCTGACAAGAATGGTATCTGACTGTCACAAAGGTGCTGATGCTGAAGCCTTGCTAGCAACCACCAAACTCAACCATAAGACAGGCACAAATCTTTGAGAACTTTGAGCAAAACCGCGCCAGCTGCGGCGAGCTGTCCCAATGTGGAAGGCATGTTAATGGTCTGGGAAGAAGCCAATTAATTTCTGAATATCCCAAAACACACGTCACAGAGAGAAGAGAAAAGCGCCCAGCAAAGAGAAGGAGAGAATGAGAGAGTGCCAGAGATAAGCTGACTGTTTACACACTTTTAGTAGGGCTTGACAGTAGTATGGGGAAAACACTTTCCAGGTGGAACCGCCAGGGGAACCGCCAGGTGGAACCCTATTCGGGGGAGACAGTGGGAAAGTGCGCACCGAAATAATATTATTCTTTAAACTAGGCTTTGCTTAGACTTAGGCTCACGTGCACACACGAGCGTGCTTGCTGGCCGTGCCTGCGTGCAGGCGTGTGGGCATGCGTTCTTGCATGCTCGTGCGTGCTTTTTCCCCTAGTGTTTTCCCCGCCGTTTTCGCGCACTGTTTCGAAAATGGTCGCTGTTCGGAGTTTTGTTCGCTTGTAAACGAATGGCTGACAAACAGCTGCGTGTGATCTAGTCCGACAAACTGAACCCGCGCACGCATGATGACTCAAGGCGCATGCCAAAAAACAAGAAAAAGAAAAACACGAATACCACGACAACAGGGTCCATAATTGACTAGCACTCCACGCGCGCCAACTAATTCAACGTTGTTCTACTGAGGTGAGCCTAGAGAAACATGAAAAATTTAATCGCACTTTTTCGCGGTGTGACAAGCTGAGGTTTTCCAGCACAGCAGACGCGTGCAGCTTGCAGGGAAGCCCAACAGCCTACTGAAGAATGACGTAAAACCTCGCGAGCGGGACAATGGAAGGCACCGCAACCATTTATTCGCCACGCACGGTCAACAGCACTCAGCAGGTGCAAGAAATTCTCTGACGACGCACAAAAGGATAAGAACAGATACTTTTCATAACTGTTAACTGTTAAGTCAAGTCGACTGCAGTATAAAGCGCATTCAGTTCAGATCAACAGTTCAAAATCGCAGCCTGGAGAAGACGCCTCCGGCCGTAGGGAGCGTTTGCTTCGTCGTCAGTCCAGTGGTTGTCGTGTTGCGTTTCAGCTGCAACAATACCTGTATTGTAGTTGCAACCAACACTTGCGAGTGAGCTGACATTCGAAGTACCGCGTGCTCGGTGACTTGCGTGGATGAGACGTCGCCAGCGGAGACGCTGCGACTGAGGCCGCCCACTGCCGACCGGCTAGCGGGCTTGGCGGTTGCTGGCTCTGGGCGGAAGGGGCAACGAGACGAAGCTTGTCCGAGTGCAGACGACCTTGCTGCGCGTCCGTCGACGAGGAGACGCGGTCTGAGGCACAAACAGGTTGATGCTCAACCGACACCACGGACTCGGACCGAAAGCCTACCGTCCGTCTGGCTCAGATGGAAAGAGATTCGCTTGCGCTTGACAGCGACGTCTTTATTGGAATGGCCGTCTTTTTGGGCGCCTCTGCCGAGCCTGGCGAAGACCGAGCTCTCGGACGACAACTGCGAGGCGGCGCTGCCGACGGTCGGAGGGGAGCGCGGCCGGCGGTGATGGCCGCAGTTGGATCGCGTTGAGACGCACGGCCGCCAGAGCCGCCTTGTGGCGCTGAAGCAGCTGAAGGCGGAGGAGGCTCAATGCGTCTTTTCGGCGCCTTCGAAGAGGAGATGGAAGAGGAGGAAGAAGCAGAAAACGCCGACTTCCTTGGCGAAGTCGCGCGCGATCCAGAAGCGACACCGACACCGGCCTTCGTCGAGGCCGAACGCCGCTTCTTCACCGATCCCCCAACCGTTGACGACAACAGCTGCTCTGACGACTGCGACTGCAAAGCAAATCCAGTACACATAAACAAATAAGAAAAATACATGACACACGCAGGCAGCGATTTAAACACGATGAGGCGCAACGTGAGTTTCCTCAATGTCAATGTACCGGCATTGGAACGGAGCGTCGCACGACGAGAAGATTGTCGGACTGTTTTTTGGCCAGCGCAGATTGTAAGGGGACCTTTGCTTCATGGTTGGCGTCATCGCCCAGGCTTTCCTCATCGTCGTCGTCGGGAGACGACTCTTTTTCCACGCTCTCGCCACTTTCCTCGTCATTGCCTGCGTCCTTGTCTGGCGCCTAAGACCTCTCAACCAGATCGCGCGCCTTTTTCAGTATGGCGACGGCGTCTCCGACCGCCGTGACACCCATCTCTTTGAGAATGTCCCGCGACAGTTCTCAGCTCTCGCGGCAGCAGCTCTCGCTTGAACCGGTTCGTTACAAACGCATCTGCGTACGTCGCGCACTGTTTCGACGCAATATTGGCCGACTGGAAGAAAGCCCGCCAGAATTCTGAAGTAGCGACTGCTAGTAGGAAGCTTATGTCTGCCTTGTTCGTCCGCATGACACAATCGTCGAACAAACCTTTGCTAGCCGAACCGCGAGCCTGCTTGGGAGGTAGACGGTCAAACACGCTCATCGTTCTTGTTATTCCAAGCACGGTTACTACGCATGCATGCATGCGGAGCATGCAAGAACGCATGCCCACACGCCTGCACGCAGGCACGGCCAGCAAGCACGCTCGTGTGTGCACGTGAGCCTAAGTCTAAACAAAGCCTAATTTAAAGAATAATATTATTTCGGTGCGCACTTCCCCGCTGTCTCCCCCGAATAGGGTTCCACCTGGCGGTTCCCCTGGCGGTTCCACCTGGAAAGTGTTTTCCCGTAGTATGGGACCGTGTACAAGGATAGCTATGAACAGCATCACGCAAACTGCTTGTGACTGAAGTGTATCGGCGTCCACGGCACAAAAACCTCTAGTGCTACAAAAAGCGGAGCATCACTTTGAGATGGTAAGAGTACGCCGTTGGGATGTCATTTCTGTGTAAGCATGCAGGAAAGTATGGACGCACCCCTTACTAAAAGCAATTCTGGAATTGTGTGGCACCTTTTAATCACACCGCACTCAACCGTATATTGTCCTAAAAAAAACGCCTCACTTTCAGAAGTTTCACGGCAAACGGCGCACGGTGGTTTAAACAGTTAGCGTAACGTGTAGCTGCATTACTCAGTCCGATTATAGTAGCTAACTTCAAGTTTCTGCGTTTAGAGGGATCCCAGTTCTCACAGACAACAGTGAGGAGGCGAGCACGTGCACTGTCCAAACACACCCTGTTTTTGCGCTGCGTTTGCATTGCGAAATGGCGTGTTTGAGTAACCACCGCAGCAACAAAACAGACGATCAGTGCGGTGCGTTCTGTTTGCGCAAGCGTAAAATAATCGCAGTCTGCAATCTGCTCTCACGCAGTTTCCGACTTCAAACACTCTCGATGTGACGTTTGCGAAAAAAAGTTGCCTTGTGTTGATTTTGAGATAGAAACACGCGACCGGTTCAAATATTAACACTACCGCGTTTGTTGCACTTGCGTAACCATTCATTTGACGAGGACAATAACGGGGTTTTCAATGCCCATTGTGTTGTACACAATTGTTGTACAGAATGTTGTGCGGACAGAGACGCATTGCATCCCGAACTCTTCTGTACCACGACAAGTGCTGGGTAAAAGGTGTCAATACTAAAAGAAAGGCGACAAAATTTGTGCAAACGGTTGTTTTCATGGACGGCGGGGGGGCGGGGGGGTGCACACGTCATCCGTTCGCGTTATTTTTGAGTACGTAGAGACAATAAGACACGACACTGACAACGCCACCCGCAATGCCCACACAAAAAAGAAACTGCATCGAACGGTTACCGTCAGAAGCACATTAATTGCGCGTCAGACGCAGTTGTCGCGGCACGGCTAGCTTCGTCTCGAAAACGAAATTAACTCAACTACATAAACGAGCGCTAGCTGCTTCAGAGTCGACTGACCTCCACCCACACTTCAGCTTATGAAGGAGGGATTTTCGCTTTTCCCTAGCTAGCTATAGTCGCTAGGCACACACCCACCTTATAACTTGGCGATACAACTCCTACACACAGCGCGAGTAACCACAGACCATGTCGTGTTATTAGTAGCACGCGTCAATGACTATCGAATAGAAACGTGAATAATTCAAGAGAGAGAGAGAGAGAGAGGGACAGACATGAGAGCCGCCGCATCGGCAAGCAGCTTTGCGCTGTGGATTGCTTAAGAAGTGTTCGCCCATCCAAGGTAAGAGTTTTCGGTTGTTGAGCCGCTTTTTTATACACTTCCCTTCCATGAGCAAAAAAAAAAAATTACCGTGAGTCTACAAATAAGGTATCTCAGCTGCTGGAATAAAGGCAATTAAATTGCTCTGAATAAGTGAGACCACCCCGCTCTTCTGTTTCCGGCGAATTTAAATATATCCCTAAAGCAGCCAAAGTTTTACTGTTCTCGCCCACTCACGGTCACGGCTGTTGTCCACATTAGCCCCCACGAGAGCTCATGCGATGGAGCGGCAAAAATCGGCGCAAACCCAATTTAGACCCCGCCAGCAAGGTCGACATGCGTCATTCGCCAGGCGGCGGCAATGGCCGTCTGGCCAACGGCAGCGGCCGTGGCGACCTGGTCTTTTTCGAACGACTCCTCAGAGCCTACGGCCGACAATGGGAGGTGAAGAATGTTGCGCCAACTATGCTACATTAAATTTAACAAAAAATTAGAAAAAATCGGAAAATGTAAAATGGACCGGACCGAGTCGGCGCTGCGGTCATGGTCGCGTCAGAGCCGCTCCTCCATACTCAATCACGTAATAATTTCTCATTCTTTGTCAGGGTAGTTGAAGATTTACCCCCTTCACGCTGGAAACAGGAGTGGCAGCGCTTGCCTTGAGAGAGACCCTCCCCCTGAGAGAATGAGGGAGACGGACCGATTTGACTCAGCTAAACGACGCGCAGCCACTTCCTCTCCCTCTAATCCCAATGTGGCCGCTACATGTGTAGCCATGGCAGCCTTTAGTGGACTACTAGCCGGCTCGCGTGCTTTCAACCCCAAATGGGGTGTGGAACGGAGCTGCTTAGACGGTCGGTTAGATAGACAATGTACATACAGACGTACATAGCTACACTACATTCCATGGCTAGAGATAATTGAGATCTGTTGACCTTGCTCGACCAAGAAGGTGAGACTTTTAGCGAACGGGTAGTGTGCGCATTCTGTAGCGTTCATTTAAAGCAAATGATGTCTGCAGCACTAGATACCGATTGCACTGTTATCGTGACGACTGACTGTTGAATAAGCGTTTGAGCTGCTCATAAACAAAAGGAATCATGATATTCTTGCCGGTGCGTGCGTGTGTGCGTGCGTGCGTGCGTGCGTGCGTGCGTGCGTGCGTGCGTGCGTGCGTGCGTGCGTGCGTGCGTGCGTGCGTGTGCGTCACACAAATGGATAAACGTTGTTTATTCAACTCTCAGCGGCTACTCCAACGCGACGACCAGGGCAGGATGCTGCGTGTCACGCTGCTCACCTGTCTCACGTCCGTGATCCTCATGGTGGTCGGTCTGACCATGGCCATCGTCGACATTGACCACTACGGATGGGGACTCTATTTGGTGGGCGCTTTAAAATTCTTTGCACCGCAGCTATAGACACACAAGACCGTAGATAAAAATCCATATGAATGATAGAAAACGTTTCGGTGTGTTGCTGCCCTTGTACACCGCAACTATACGGTATATGTGTGCATCATCAACAAGTTGCGCTTCGTACAGTCATCCTGCGCACACAGTACACCCATAGTACAGTTTTGCTTCATTAGGAGAGTGCGAATCGTACTGTACGACCTTTAGGTGCTGATTTCGGTGGTGACATTCGTGGTGGCGTTCGCTTTCTGCATGGTGGGCACGGAGCAGCGGACGGAGCCGACGATCGCGAAGCAAGTCTGGCACAAGACGCGAGACACGATCGTCCACAGAAAGACCTCGCTTGTGAGTCCCATGTTACTGAGACTGCGCTTGCGCGAGTCTTTCTAAACAGCACAAGCAGATTGCGTCTTCAGGCGCCTCCCACGATCATCGTGGCCGGTGCGGCCAACGTCGGTGCTACGGTCTTTCTCGTCGCCAACCGAAAGGCGCAAAACAACTCGGGGGCAACCGCCGAAGGCGGGCCCCACGTACTCATAGAAGAAGCGAACGAGAATTCAAATTCTGACTCGGATCAAAACGTCCATCTTCTCAAGCACGCAGCAATCATTTTGGAGGAGGAGGAAGGGGAAGGTGAAGAGGGAGGAGACGCGACAAAGCAGCTCGAGACAGAGAGGGAGGTGGTGGCACGATGTCGCCTTTTCGTATTCGATTGTTTTAAAATATTTATATTATTACAAGTGGTTTGTTAGTTGAATTCGTAATTCAATTCACACTATTGGTCATTTTGAAATCAAATATTTAATAGTAGTAGCATTGGTAGAACTTTTAAAAAAATGAATCGTGTTTTCACCTCCAGTTTCCAAATGTTTTCATCAACTGACATAGAATCAATCGAACACATTGTGTGATTTTCGTTATCGTTGCTATTTGTTTTCGTGGGATAGTATCTGTATTTTTGGCTTGAAAAGAGGAGACCTTTCCACGAAAAAAAAACGAAACACAACCCACAATAATGCCTCTTAACTGTTAAATTGCTCACTTGCACAAGAACGCATCGAATACTCTAACCCTAATCTCTTTGATAAACACGAACACAACGATAGGCATGTAGCTGTTGTAGGCAGCTGCCACGATCGCTTGAATAGTCTTCATACAATGAGCGTCGCACTTCTCGCCAATTTGCGCAAAGTCAGCCTAAACACACAAGCTTTTCTGGTTGGAAACGGTTGCTGCATGTGCGTTTACGAATTAGTACACACAACACGCACAACACATCGTATGCAATCGTATTCGACTACCATTCGTATTCGCTTATGGTATATCGTAGTCGACTCTACCTGTAGAATTACGGGTAGAATTGCGTAAGACGCGCCATAAGCGATGACAGCGAAAGCGATGACGGTCAAAGCAGACAAAATTTTCAAATCCGTCGAAGCGGCGCGCTCCACCTCCTTCTCGACTTGGATGGCTACCTGGCCTCGGTACCGCGTGCTTCTCTAAGAAGGACACTTTTATGCTACAGCTACGGTATGCAAATATCGTCTTGCTCGCCTTGTATACAAATATCGTCAAATTCTTACTGAAACAAAGTATAGATTATTCCACATAACTACCGTAAGCCCTATAATTAGCCCCCGGGGGCTAATTGTTTCATTCAAGCTCTAGGAGGGTGTACAATTATTGGGGGGAGCTACTACTAGGGTTTACGGTATTTCAAACGAAAAAGAGATTTTAAACGCATTTTTAAGATTTTTAACTGTATTGAGCAATGAATGAGCATACATCACATAACGGAAGTGCAGAGAATTTGGCGCATGTCTACTGTACGTATCTTGAACGTCTATCTAATGACAGGGCGAATCTGTAAAAAATACCTACGTACCTAAAGTTTAGAAATACTGCAAGTCGATGTACAATTTGTGTTTGTGGTCTACCGTACATGATTCAACAGCTCATGCGCATCACGCTACCTTCCTCTTCTTGATATCCACCCCTTTGCTGATGCCGAACCAAGTAATCAGTGACAAATTGAATATCACTGTGAACAGCACTATGGCGGTAATCAGAGAGAGGTTCAGTAACAGGTTCTCCATCTTTGTGTCAGCCATTCCCACCATGGATATGTCTGACAAATCCGCGGATCCTTTACCGACTGACTTTTGCTCGGCGCCGCTTTCAGTGTGCGGCGCTGTTGTCGAGTTGACAGAGGCGAATTCTTGCGGCACTGCATACTCAGCGGTCAACGACGGAACTGCCGCCAATATGGGCAAAAGAAATTGCAGAAGGCAGCACAAGTGAACGAAGTCGGTAGTCCAAAGCTGAATCAGTCAAAATTGGAAGTGTAGGTGACGCACCCACGCACGCCCGCCCGCCCACCCTCCCGCCCGCCCGCACGCACGCACGCACGCACGCACGCACGCACGCACGCACGCACGCACGCACGCACGCACGCACGCACGCACGCACGCACGCACCCATACCTCGGAATTTGTTTTGTTGCTGCACCACGCTTTCGAAAACCTTGTCAGCGTCATCAAAAGCACTCCCAAGCACTGACTGTACCAGCAGAACCAGTGACTCGTCATAGAAATCTTCATGAACCATTGCTGCGCCACATTTTCTCCAAGCCAGTTCATCAGAACGTCCATCCACAGCGCAGCGGCGTTTTTTACAACTCGGATAGTAATCTTGACGACGTCCACAACGCCAAAATATCCCAAAAACTTGAAGAAAGCGTCAAATTTGAATTCGGAGAGGGATGCGCTTTTTTGCATGGACGCAAAAGTGAACATGGCGTAAAGGGTTTTGTTGCGATCTTTGCGGAACAGAGCGGTGAGAAACACAATATAGAAGGGCAGCAATACCACGTGGTACAGGTCGAAGAGGCGTTCGATCGACATTCTTTTTTTTAAGTTTCGCACAATCGTTTCGTCACGAAATAATATTCAGCGCGCTAGCTTGGTGTGACGGCTCAACGCAAGAAGCTACGTCCAACGTAATATGTTAGCTTAGCCTAGCGCCTCGCCGCGCTAGCTGAATTGGAAGCCATTAAGCTGTTCAAACAGTGGAGCGTCGCTTCGCCAGGTTCAGGATTTAAGTCACGCATAATACGTATGCAGCATTTCGGATGCGTTTTCCGGTTTTAAGTGTGACTCAAAAGAAAGAAGTTCTCTAGATTTAATTAGGGTTTAATTGATGTTGGGTTACTAGACGACAATGCAATCACTGTGTGTTTGCGCAACATGTGTGTTAAGGTCGCAATCACTGTTGTTTGCAACGCGCCAGCGGTCACGGCGATTGTATGTAATCACACGAGCACTACTGAACTCTTCTTACCTTTGACACCGGTTTCTCGATTACCTTCAGCGGCAAAGTGGGATATCGATCGGGCGCGCAAAAGGTGCAGTCAGTCACAGTTCCTACTTGCGAGCTATGTACACAATGAGAATGACGCTGATCACTGCGAAGACCGCAAAACCGATCAGCCACGAGATCACCTCGACGCGTTTCCAGTAGAGCTGCGTTTCCTCCGCCTTCAGCTGGGGACGGGTCTGCTGAGAGAAGCCTTTTTACTTGCTCAGACATCAGGCACTACTAAGGTAGGTATGCACATATGTATTTTAGCAATTAAAAAAATCGCCCTACATGTGCACACGTACATACACCAGACTAAAGTGCGACATTGCTTGATGGAGGCCAAATAAATACTATCGGGCAATCGATTGGTTTGGTAGCACGAGTGACACTAAAGTGTACCGCAAGATATCGTGCTGAAAAGTGTGCATGAGAATGTCGGAGCGAATACCCTGCGAAAAACCCAAAATTTGCAGTGGTGGGAATCGAACCAGGCCCATGAGGGTGCCTAGATATCCGGGCCAGCGCATAGCTATAGCCTGGCCAGCGAACCAGGTTGAAATGGGCATATTTGACGAAAAGAAAAAGCAGCAACTCCTGTCCCTTGGCGATTTCTGAAAGAGTTTTGTTGCTGAACTCCAGTATTTTCGTTGTTATCTCCAGCTGGTCGTTGTCGTCGGTTTCCCTGAAGGTCAACGCATGAAAATTAATTGTCTGACTCAAACGCTTTACTCTGATTTACTGTTCTTATATCTCTGATAAATCTGGAAAAAATCAGTATTGCGAATGGTATCTTTAAATCCTTAAGTCTACACTTTTCTGCTGTTAGACTCACGCTTGACTCTGCGTTTCTGACAAAGCTGCGATTACAAGCACTGAGATTGCCACCATCAACATCGTCGACAAAGTCATCTTTTCCTTTCGTTTGTCCGAGTACTTCTCTCACTGGCCGTCAGTGCAACACAACTTTAGTGACGCAGCTGGCAGCAAAAAGAACAGCGCAGTTGTCAAAAGGTGAGGCTGAGTGCCACTTTTGAAGTGCTTTTCAGCGTTTTCTCTCCCGCTTTCGACGCGGTGTATAGCCACTTGGAAGCTCTCGCACGCAGGTAGGTAGGGGGTGGCGCCAGACAAGTGTGGTATGGATGTATGCCAGCCCGCCACTAGAGGCATTGGCATACATATAGGAGGGTGAGTGGTGGAGCTGGGTTGAGCCGTTGGTGTCTTGCGCAGCTGGCGTCCGCCCGTCTGCCTGGGGGAAAGCGGTCGCAATGATGTTAGCAACGCCTGGGGAAACGTGAAACGTTCAATACACAAGCGCTCGAGGGGATAGGGGAAGCGTCCAATGCTATTGTATATGAGAGGATCCGCTTAAGCCACCAGCCTCTCTGCCAGTGGCGTAGCCAGGGGGGGGGCAGGGGGGCGTTTGCCCATCCCAAAATTTTCAGAGACCCGATTCTTTCCAAAGGGGATACCCTTACGGCAATTCATGATTAGACACAAATTGCAGTCTTGCCCCTCCAAAATCCAAATCCTGGCTACGCCACTGCTCTCTGCGGCTCTTACACAGGCCTAGGATCTTAGGCCTCTCATTTTGAGGCTGAACGTGTGGTGCGCGACGTTTGCGCCTAAGGCTCGAAAACAACAATTGTAAACACCAGTTTAGGTATGCGTCATGCAATGAAGCTCTGTGTGATGAAACGTTAGTCGATTGGCGATAAACGGATTTGCAGTCACGCAAGACGGCTACTTCTCCTATGACGACATGAAGATGACGGTTTCGTCGCCAGAGAATTTTCTAAAGCGGTTTTGCAGATTGCTAGCGGGGCCAGCCATTGCACGCCGTCCACTTGTAAAACTTTGGCTAAGCGTGACAAACTAGCGTGCTACTCAGCGTTATTCCATAGGCAATTCACATAGGGACTTCCACTTTGCTACATGTGTGCTGTGGTGTCTGTGGCGTACCCTCTTGTGGCGTATCGGCTCGTTAGAACGTTATTTCGGTGTGCTTTAGGCATCGATGACATCACTCAACACTACATACCGTAGGTGTTGCGTGATAACAGCGTGCAACATAAACAAGCAGAATAGCACACAAGAAAGAAATATAATAATTTGTAAAGTAGAAAATGACATTGAACGTTAGCAAATATCGAGACGAGCTGCTGAGGGCTTTCGATTCCGTTTTGGACAGAAATTCCAGCACCGATTGGTATTTTTTTGTGAGCAAAACATACACAAGTCTAATTGCACTATTTTATTTTCACTATAAAGTATAAACCCTTTTTTTAGGGCGCTTTTTGGCTATGAAGGTGCGAGTAACGTGCTCAAAGTCGTGGATACGGGAGGCAAGTGATTTTAATCGTCTTTTTTATGTGGAAATAAATATTGGGCAATGCCAATAATGAATAAATTGCTCCATTACCTAACGACGAAGAACGAACGCGTTGTAAATACACTTTCGCTTGTTTGATCACAATGGCGTTTCTGGGACTTTGTTGCCCCTCTAAAAGCAACGTGGAAATAGCGAAAATACCGTATTTTAGTTTTGTATAAATAAGTGTGTGAATCAGTCTGTGAAAATTTGCATATTGACTGCAGAGGATGGTTTGGCGGAGTTGGTGGACGGCTTCGGGCCTTCAAAGGTCATGTACGGCGTCTGCGCCCTTGGCAACGACACTACGACTCAACCGAAAATCGTGCTCATTCACTGGGTGTGTGCGTGCGTGTACGTGTGTGCGGGGGCTTTATGTGCGTGTGTGACGGATGCGGTCGAACGCTGGGATCGTAACTCATATCACAACACCTCCAATGCGCTTTTTTACCACATATGAGTTTCGCCACTGTTCTCATGGCAATTTCGGAACCGTTAGTGCCACCTTGTAGCTCGTGGAGCTGTCGCATGAACACCAAAACCTATATGCAAATTATCGATTGACAAACTGTGACTCTAGCGTGCAAAACTCCTTTTCAAAAGCACTGGCTGGCAGAGATTTGTGCAATATTTCTGTCATTCAGCAAGGCGACGGCGTCAATCCCAGCCGACTGGCTATGCTCGCCTCGCATGTCAACGAAGTGCAGCGCTTCTTCAAGGCACGCTGACGCGCACGCACCGGCACGCACCGGCACGCACGCACCGGCGCGCACCGGCACGCACGCACGCAACGTCACGCACGCACGCACGCACCGGCACGCACGCACGCACCGGCACGCACGCACGCACGCACCGGCACGCACGCGCGCACGCACGCACGCACGCACGCACGCACGCACGCACGCACGCACGCACGCACGCACGCACGCACCGGCACGCCACGCACGCCACGCACGCCACGCACGCACGCACCGGCACGCCACGCACGCACGCACGCGCCGGCACGCACGGAGGACGCAGGCAGGTCATGCTGGGTTTTGCGCTTGAGGGCGTGCACGTGACGCACTACGCGCGACACGAGGACGACGTGGAGGTGGAGGTGATCATGGCGGCCGTGGAGAAGGTCACCGCGACGCTGCGTCGCGTCGACCTCTCGCAGCAAGACGAGCGCAACAACAACGAGCTACCCCTCGAGAAACAACCGCCTGTGGTGCGTGTCTTGTTTGTTGGCACTGAGTCGAACTAGCTGAGAGTACACTACAACCAAACCAGTTCAATACAACCCACATCTGCTGATGATGAGAAGATTCCTAATTTGCGGACTGCATTGAAAATTCCGAAGCGCGAAAAGCGTCTCCAAAAGGAACGGATTTCGAGAGGTTTTACTGCACACTCTTAAGCGGACTAACTAAACTAGCTAACAATTTGCATCGCTTGATTTGGGGCTGCCACCACCACGGGATCAGGACTATTTGGCGCGGACTTTTTGGCGCGTAATTTTTTGGCGCGGACTTTTTGGCGCGGACTATTTGGCGCATGGGACTTTTTGGCGCATGGGACTATTTGGCGCATGAGGATTACATATTTGGCGCATGGTGATTTTTCTCTGAGTCTGTGCATGTAAACAGGAGCTGTCAAAAGTGGTCAATGGATGGAATCGGCAGACCCGAGCAAGATCGAGGTCGCCTTGACCGCTAACTCCATGGTGTAGAATGTGGCCGTGCACAGTCTCTGTGGGCGCTGCCGCTGCCGCTCTGAGCTCTGACGGGCTACCGTTTGTGGGCACCTCAGCCGAGGGCGAGGCGCGGCTGTGGGCTAACGCTGCCAACACCAAAGCCGTGCTGAGCCGCAACTGCATCAAAGCGCCAGCTGGGTCTGCGAATGCGTCGGCGCCTACTCGTCCCATCTACGCCACATGACAATCGCCGAGACGATCTGATCGCCCACAATAACAATTACTACTCTGAGTGGACAGCCGCAAAATCCTCATGCGCCAAATAGTCCCATGCGCCAAAAAGTCTCATGCGCCAAATAGTCCGCGCCAAAAAGTCCGCGCCAAAAAGTTACGCGCCAAAAAGTCCGCGCCAAATAGTCCTAAACCCGCCACCACTGCACAGAGCCGTACCTGGCCATCATGTACTTGTTTTTTTTTTTGGGAGGTGAAGCCAAGTATTTTAAAAGTCGTTGGGGAATGGTAGCCTGAGCGCTGTAACTTGATAACATGCTCTGTTTGCGGCTTAAAAGTCAGAATCCTCGAAAATTCTTCGTCTTTTTTGAGAAGCTAACGGCGTAGGCAATACTTGCCGATATTTTGGTCGTTATGATCGCTCCTCGGGCGCCTCAAGAATACCGCTGTGGCTGGGACACCAAGGGGCACCAACCCTGCAATCAGTGACTGATTAACTAAAGCTGCGTGAAGGTCAAGCTTCTTTCGTGCAGCTTTGCCTAGTGTGAGTGGAAAGTGACCTGCTTCCTACCCCCAAACCAGTTGCACCGATACCACTTGCCACTGTGTCCACATGGGGGAGTGCCTACTATTCAGACAAATATCGAGGCATTACACGCAAACGCTGCCTATTGTTGAATGAGTATGACAACACGTTTTTAATGAAGTGCTGAAACATTCGACGTAGGGGTTGTGTGTAGGGGGGGGGGGTAATTACAAAGTTTACGGTATGCAGTTTTTTCTATTTAAAGTTCTGGCGCGAACTGTAGGGTTCTGTGTACAAGAAGTCGCAGCCGCAGGCGGAAATCCGAGCGGCGCGCGACAGAGAGAACTTCTGGGAGGCCGTCGAGGTGAGGAGTCGTGGAGTTTTGTTTCTATTTGATTTCATTGTAAAATTGTTTCATTTTTCCATTCTACGCTGCATTGGTAGTTGTGAAAAGGCTCCTCAGGGGCGGGGCGCGTTTGCCCAGCACCCTAACCGCGGGGTGTGGGTCTTAGGCGAAGTGTTAGGCGGAACGTGAGTGTTAGGTCTGTGAGTCTAGGCGGAAGAGCGGCAGCGGCGCGAGGGCGAGGAGGCGCGTCTGAGGCGCCAGACGCAGCAGTTGGAGCGGGAAAAGGAGCAGCTCTCCTTGAGGCTGCACAAGGAGCAGGAGGAGGACCTGGACATGCTCAAGTGCGCTTTTCTTTTTGTGCTTATGTTTATTCAATTAATGTGAAAATCGATACTATTGCTGAGAGAATGCGATAAAAAAGCGCCATTCTGGCAGATAGCATTAGATTTTCTCGAAAATCGGCGCAAAAAGATTTGAGCCTGTACATGTGTCGGGTACAAATTTTTGTTTCAGTAAACACAAAGTTGTCTGCGATCAAAACCCCGGATAGATAAATGACGCAGCCTGTACAATTTATTTTCGGTTTAGACAGAAGCGTGCCAGCCTGCGAAGTCCCGTGGATGCGAGCGCCAGAAGTGTCGGTTTGCCGCCCAAAGCGAGCGACGCCCCGACTGTAAGCCGAGCTTGTAAGCTAGGCTGATAGGGGTGCTTCTTTACGACGCTTGCTTGCACGCTGACTGTGTATACACAGCATGCAGCGGCTATAGCGGCGAATCTTAGCGCTCCTCCGCAGTACGCAACCACCCCTGTAGGGGGTGGGGGGGGGATCGTTCTCCAGCCTGCCGAAATTTAAATTCACATGACCCCCCCCCTCTCCAAGATTTTCGGAAATCCAACCTTCCCCATAACCAGAGACAGTGGTTGACCAGCCAGCACTACCTTAGTGGCTCTACGCACGCACGCACGCACGCACGCGCACGTCAAAGCGAATTCGAGGCGGTATGCGATTTTTTTGCAGCGTCCCGCGGGCGCGGTGCTGAAAGCGCGACAGTCGTTCGAAGGCCACGAACACGACCTGAACAACGCCTCGATTTTACAGCCTAAGCCGCCTAAAGCGCCAACGCCTAAAAGCACACAGCCGTCATGGCCGCCCCAACCGGTGGTCAAGCAGGTGGGCCACGCGCCGAAGGATTCGCCAATTTTGCCTAGGGAAGGAGAAGGCCTAGGCATTTTGCCTCGAAATCGCTAAACCTCGACAAGTCGGCTAACGCTGACACGCAATATTCGTATTGGGACAGAATATTGTTACGATCTTGGGGGGGGGGGTGATACTGCCCCGACTGATTTGTCTGCACGTGTACTTATTTATTGAAGCAGAAAACTCTTGATTTCGAGCCGCGTCTTTCCAGGAGCCGCCCAGGCCTGTCTCTCCTCCTCCGCCTCCACCGGCCCCTCCGGCATCCGCTCCTCCGGCGAATATTCCAAGTCGCTCAAGTCCGGAGAATATGCCAAGTCAGCCAGTCAGTCAATCAAAGCAAGAGACGCAGAAGACGGAAAGCGGCGGCGGCAGCGCGCTCAAGAGCTCTATCGGCATGGCCGCTCCCCCTCGTTACGACGACGATGACGGCGACGTCGACGACTGGGGTGGGCTTCTATTGAAGTGGTTCTTTGGTGCAACCATCGCGGTGTGTGTTTGTGTGTGTGTGTGTGTGTGTGTGTGTGTGTGTGTGTGTGCGCGCGCGCGTGGGTTGTTGTTGGATTGTGGCAACGCTAGGACGTCAGTGGCCCATAACGTATCTGCAACGTAGGGCAGCGACAGCGCGAGAAGTTCTGTCGACAGGGAAATCCTCGATAGTTGATCTATCAGGCATCGAACCCAGAGCTGCGTGCGCAAGAGGCCGATTCCCTACCACTCGGCCATCCGCTGCCGCTTGTGCATGCCCGTGTAACCTATCCCTACACATGTCGTCTCTCTTTTCCTCTCAGAGGACGAGCCCGCGCCTCCGGCGCAGCTGCACGCGGACGAGCAGCATGAGCATTCCCTGGCCGCAGTTCCAGAGGAGCCGCCAGCCATGGCCGCGACGACTGAGGTCGAGGCGCCCGCCTACGACGAGACGCCCGCGCCCGCGCCAGCCGCCGACGCGCCGCCCAAAGCGCGGCCCGGCGAGGGCCTTCAGGCGTACGCCGTCTGGGACTACGAGGCCGGTGAGTGCGCGCGCGCGTCTGCCTGCTCTGTGGTTTGGGTACGTGCCCGCGCGCGTGCACCGGCACGCACGCACGCGCGCACCGGCACGCACGCACGCGCGCACGTACGCGCCACACGCACGCCGCCCGCACGCACGCACGCACGCGCGCACCGGCACGCGCGCACCGGCACGCACGCACGCACGCACGCTGGTCAATCGTCGATTCGCTCCTGCTCGTGAGTGACGCGGCCACAGTCTTGCTGCAGCTTCTCCTCACTAGCGTAACACTGTCTTCTTAATGGGCTGCTTGCAGCGGACGACACGGAGATCAGCTTCGATCCGGGCGATCTGATCGTCCGTATCGAGAAGGTGGACGAGGGCTGGTGGCGCGGACGCAACGTCAAGAGGCCCCATCTTGTCGGCCTCTTCCCCGCCAACTACGTCGAGGAACTGGCCTAGAGCACTGGCTTGTTGGAAAAAATATTAAATTAAAAAAAGCAAAATTTGCGAGTAGAGGGACGCACGAATTATCGCTGGTGAGTAAGTGGATGGATTTGGATTTAGATGGTGAAATACGCGTCTGGGGGGTTGGGACGGCAGCAGAATTTGTAGTGGATTTGTAAAAGTGAATTATGTACTGCCCCTGGGCGCTTATTTCCTTGTGTGGAACGTGCCAAATGCGCATTTACGCAATGAAATACGAATCGCAGTCAGCGTTTTCTTTGCATAGCCATAGGATGGTATAGTGTGTCGTCGTCGTTTAAAATGGATTTTTAGAGAATTTTATCCACAAAAGGTATGGAGAGGATTGAGGAAGAATTTTTTGGAGAATTTTCACTTAAGAACAGTTATGCTTTTTTTGCGCTTGCTTCACTGCTTACATGCTCATGTGTTTCAACATTTTTTTGAGAAATGAACGCGTCTCTATCCGTTGCGTGCTTTACGCGCTGTGATTTTGTCAAAGCCGAGGAACTTTGTCAAACTGAGGTTTTGCTAGGAGTTTTCCGCTTGGCGTTGTGGTGTAAATTGGTGAAATCCTCCAATAGTGGCACTATTTTCTTTTTGTTTTGTAGTTTGTAGTCGAGAATTAAACTCATTTAAATTGTTTCTGCATGCTCTGGTTCAAAACGCGTGGAACGCAATTTGTCTTAGTCTATATTGGAGGATTTACTGTGGTTGCGTTGGCTTCATACATTATTCATGCGTAGAGAGACACACGCTGTTGTGCTAGAGGGCTATAGGTGTTTTTGCGTTGCGCAGGTTTTGTGCCGCCCTATTTAATTCCGTGCGCGTGCAATAAACGCTGCTTCGAAACCGTTGGAAATTGCAAGAAAAATACGCGTTAAATATACTGAATTGCTTGACTTTGTCATTTTCTTATTTTAGTGGCGACATGTCGAAGCGTTGAAATTTTTAGCACAAGCGAAAGTCGCACGAAGATTGAGAATGAGCAGCAGGCATAGGTGCTGTTTTTTTTCGAAAATAGCTATGAATGTTTCGTCAGTTGTACTTCATAGTCTGCCGATGCACATAAAGTAATCGAGTGCCTGTGGCAATTCTGCAAAGGTTCTAACAATTGTCATTCCTTAGAACTTTTCTGAAGCCGTCGATTTCTGCCTTGTTTTTTATTTCAGTAAGCTTTGTATTGTGGTTTCTTTTTTTTTCGGCTGCCTCATTTTCATGTGTACCGGTTCAGATCCTCAGAATACGAGTCGTACCACCGTAGCGGTCGTTCCTCGGAGAATTCCAATTCGACATCGCGCAAACGCGATAGGGAGTCTAGAGACCGGGATTACGGTAGCGGTGGATATGCAAATTCGACGGCCGGAGAGGGCCGCGGCTCTCCAGGGGAGGACAACGACGACCTGAGGTCGCCCGCCCGCTACAAGGAGCTCTACAAAGGTGTGCGTGCGTGCGTGCGTCTGTCGGTGCAGCATTTTGTGCGTGTGCATGTTGACTTTCTTGCCGCTTTCTCTCAGAGTGCAGACACGAGCTGAAGCGGCGCAAGCGCCAACTGGAGCAGTTCCAGGCCGATTTGGAAAAGGAGACCAAGGAGACGAAGAAGGTGCGAGGACGCACACGGACGCGCACGCACTGACAGACTGACGTTTTGTTCAATGGCGAGAGACAGACGAAGCCATGCAGGCACGCACGCGGGCGCACACGTGCGCAGACAGGCAAAGCACGGTACGTACGTACAGACACGCACGCAGGAACTGGTACGCAGAGTGTTGAGGTGCTCAGTTGCGCGTGGTGCTCGTGTCTGCAGGCGAAGCAGGACACGCAGGACCTGTGGAAGATCTACTACACGCTGCAGCAGGAGCTGCAGCAGTCCTACGAGAAGAGCGCCAAAGTCGCCACCGAGAAGTCCGTGCTCGATGCCGAGGTCGCCCGTCTCAAGAAGGAGCTCGAAAGCAGAGGTATCTCGGTGCGCCCTTCGACGGAGAGGAGGGAAAGAAAGGGCGCCAGTGCCAGACACTCTTTTGCTAGAGAATGTTGTCGTTTTTCGCTCGCTCCGCTATTGAGGGGGTGGGCGGAATGCGGGGCGGGTGGGCTCGATCGAATTGTTGATGGGCGAGTTGGGTGCTGTATGCGTTGCAGCGACTGGGGGCGAGAGCGACCCCGGGAAGCTGAAGGAGGCGCTGATCACGATGCAGAAGCAGAAGCTCGACATCCAGAAGACCTACAACAACATCGTGCTCGAGAACAAGAAGCTCAAGGAGAAGGAGGCCACCTACGCCCCCAGGCTCCGCGAATTGGCGCAGCTCAGGACCAAGCTCACGGAGGCACAGGCCAACGCCAAGGAGGTTCGTGCGTGCGTGCGTGTGTGCCGATACTTGCGTGCGTGCGTGCGTGCGTGCGAATTCGCGATATACTATTCGTTTTCAGCTCATGGAGGAGCTTCAAGCTTCCAAGAAGGACTTTGCCAGACTCGGCCTGACGCGCGAAGAGGTGCAATTTTCAAAATGTGTTGAATTTTGTTTGCGAATTAAAAAAACGCGCAGGTTGAGCGCTACCAACGCTGGAACAGTCTGCTAATGATGGAAAGTAATGAGAAGAGCCAAAGACTGCAAAAGTTGGGTCCCGCGATGAATAACGTCGAGCGAATTCTCAAAGACAAAGAAGATCTGAAAAAGGCCCTAGACCAGGTGGGTACGCGTTATGTTGCCATTTTGGTGCGCCTTTGCACCGAGTTCGGTAGACGAGTAGTATTGGTGTGCTGTTTTTTTTTTACAATTTGTGGCCAGTTGCAACTTGACAATGAGAGAATTTTGTAATTTTTTGCGATGGCTGTAATGAAGTGACTTGAAATTCATTGGTTGAAGAATAAGAAAGTCATTGTATAGTATGAATAATAAATGCCAGTTGCAACATGGTCTGCAGGAATTTGCGTTGCACAGACTCATGCTTTACGGTGGATACACGTACGTCAGAGCAGCAAGTGGGACGATGTGAATGGTGTTGCCAAGAGACAGAAATTGGGTTTTATTTAGGAATCACGATTAAAGTTTTTCAAAAATATCTTCTTTGGGTGAATATATCTAAAGTGCGTTTTTTTGCACCTAATTTGAATTTGGCCATTACTCTCACAAAACTTTCAAATCCGGCTCAAAACCGTTGACATCTTGTAGCCATGAAAATTTCCCGGGAAAAAATTAAAACGTTCACTCAACGTTCAACCAACTTTAGGCAAATGTGGTGCCCTCGCTTTGGCGATAGGCGACCAGTGTTCGAAAACTTCCCATCAAATATGGAGAGTGGCACTCCACCCCCCCCCCTCCCCCCTCCCTCCTCCCAGTCAGCACCAATGGAGTTACAGCCACTCTGACACTCTGGGAACTGCTATATCAAACTTCACAACATCCCAGTCATCCCAACTAAACATGCGCACGCACGCACGGGCACACACGCACGCAATCGCAATCATGTAACCATGTATCATCAATACAGCATAAATCATGCAGCGTGCAAACATGACACCGACGCGTGCTCACGCACGCACGCACGGGCACGCTCGCACGTCAACGATCGTAGAGTCCGGTTGGGCTTCAGTACCATGAGATGAGTGTCGGAGCTGCTACAACTCAGTTGGGGCTCATCTGTCTCTTGGCGAGCGGCAACAGTTGCTGCGAGTAGAGACTGGCGCCAAGTTGTGCGGATTAACCGGAACGGAATTTGTTAATACTGGTGGTGAATGTGCCAGCACCAGCACGACCCAAGCCTTCCACAGGCCAAGAGCCTCTCTGCACAGCACAGCACAGCAGTGACCAACGGTTCCGGAACGGCAGTTCAACGAGTGTTAGGAGACCATGACATACAGTAGTCCGGATTCAGTAGTCTGGTCCAGACCAGACCCGTACAAAGATGACGTGCTTGCATGACCACCGCCACCAGTTCATCCGAGCCAGGAAGAGTGTAGTGCTGCAGAGTGCGGACAGCTTTTATAGGGTGTCCTACTGTACTTTGTTCTGGTCGTTACGTAGCTCAAAGTCGTTAGAGCATCCCGTAAGTTGTAGCATCTTAGGTCACAGAGCAATCGTTGAACTGGCCGGCTGGAGTCGCCCGGTCGAGCCTATGCGCCCTTTATACGCACTTGGGTCTGATTTAGCGGGGGGGGGAGGGGTTCAAGCAAGCCACACTGTACATGTAAATTGGCACTCCCGTAGGATTCACCACATATGAGTACTGTCGAAGTAACAGTGAAGGGTGGGGCCTTTTATGCATAACCATGTTACACCACCGTGGCTCGACCGGGCGAGTTTAGCAGACGCAGCTACTGACTTGACATCCTCAGGGAGCGCTCTTTCCCGTCCAGCCATGTCTCTGAGTGAGTGACGCCTTATGGGCCCCGCCTTATGTATTGATTGTCCATGGCATTAGCGCCCAGTCGCCCAACTGAGCCTTCTTAGGCGAGAGCTGTGTGTAACCCACCGCCTCCACTATTCCAGGCGTGTCAGCGGCAGGAGGCGGAAAGGGGCGTGGCCATGTGCCGGTTGGCAGACTGCCAGAACTCTCTAAAAGCCGTCAAGGCCGAAACGGGCAAGTTGAAGACGGAAGCCGACTGGTGCTTCGCCGGCATTCGCGAGTACCTCGAGCGCATGCGTCACTTCGTCGAGCTCAAATTTGCTGATGTTGCACAGGCCATACCAGAAGAGCTCAGAAGGAAGGTGCGTGCGTGCCTGCGTTGGTGCGTGCGCGCGCGTGTGTGCCAGTTCGTGCGTGGGTGCGTGTTTAGGTATGTTGTTTAGGTATGTGTTTAGGTTATGTTAGGTAAGTACACATATTTGTCCATTAAATCTCTACCGTATGCGCTTCAATTCAATTTTACTGTACGTGCGGTCGAGCGTGCGTGCGTTCCATAACCATTCTCGTTTGTTTCAGCCGGCTACAGTAGACGCAGCGGTAGCGGATGAGGAATCTGCTGACGTCATTGTTTTGGACGATGACGAGGGTAGTGGCGCGAATTCGAATTCGCTCGAGTCCGATGGAAAGATCCCATTTTTGGACGACGCGATCGTTGGGGGAAAGAAGCGAGGTGAAATGGTCGTTCCCTGAAGAGAATCACGTTACACGAGGGAGTAAAGAAGTGATGTTGTGCCGTCGACGTAGCGTACATGTCTTCTCGCTGTTGTGAGTTGATCGTTTCGCATAGTATGACTTGACAAAAGCAAAAAAACCGCAGAAATAGGTGAGTGCACATCAACATGACGCGCGTACCAGTATGGAAAACCTAGAGAATTAGTCGAGCAACTTCTGCCACGACGTGGGGGGGGGGGTGGTGGGGTGCTAGAAAACTGGGAGTCCCTCCTCGAGGATAAGAACAATTCCAAAAATGGCAAAATAGCGTGTTTTGTGTCCCAGGTATGGATCCCCCACACACAGAGCACAACGCCATCGTGCCCCAAGAATCTTTTTCTCACGTTGCTCTAAAGTCCCGTTCTCAATTCCCTCGTAATTTGGCGTTTCGGAGTATTCTTGCGCGCGTGCACACTCGCTGGTTTGGCCGGTGCTAGCACAAAGCTGCGGATGCACTTATCGCTCTGCGCTCGCCACTGCCAAGCGTGGCTACCGTGCACGGGTTCATAAAAATGTATAAAAGCATTTGCCAGTTGCCTATACGCCCATTACGCGGGTTTGCGTTTTACACGCGTTTCGCCCAAACAAAGGTAGAGGATAAGGCTTTTCCGGCAAAACTGACACGGAGGGTGGCGGAGCGAGTACTGTAACGGACTAGGCAATCTATTTTGGTTTTTTGCTGACTAGCCTCCTGCGAAATGCGGGAGCGGCGGTGCATTGCTTTTCGGTGTGATGTCGAATACGGGCCAAATCAACGTCCAATCGTTCTTCACCGACACACGCGTGCTTTGGCGGCGCAATGTGCAGTACCCATTGGTTTTAAATCGGCCTGTTGAGCGTTGGCTTTTGCGCTAAACACATGTGGCAGTGATAAATGGTTGTATGCCATCTGTGCTTCTTTTGTTCCGAATCTTTACAGGACAGACTTGAGATTTCGAAGACGTTGAGCGATGGCACTTGAAAATTCAATTGTATCACACGCAACCTGACTATAGCAGTACAAAGACTGTGCGCGCCAAAATTGAGCTAGCTTCTTTTGCAAAAAAAAGGATAAAAAACGGTACTACAAATCCTCTTTTGGTCCCTTTTGGCAGAGGGCGTACGCGACGTGTTCGTTGCAGTCGACGGCCTTAAAGACGACCGCCTTCTCTACCTCGTCCGTCTCCCCCATCACGCACAGCTCGCCCGATGGAGGAAAGGTGAACTCTGCAATGCACGCACCCGCCTCCGCGCGCGCACGCGCGTAAGCGCGCTGGCGCGCACGCACCCGTACTACAAGGAGACACGCACCGGTCTGGCCCCAATTGATGTAGTTGACGGGCGGATACTGATGTTGGCGATTACTGAGCGCTCCCTCCCAACTGAGGGTTTGCTCGTTGTTGGTTCTGTCCCTCACGATCTTCAGGCCGAGCCAGACGCGCGACACGCCCACGGACATGAGGAACGCTCTACGCGGTGTCAGACTCTGTCTCTGGGACTACCCATAGTCAACAACGCTGTGCTTACGGAGCGTACCGTAGATGGCTTCGCTCTGTTGCTGGCTCGAGGTGGCGGCGAGCCGGCACGGTGCGGCCGATTGCACAGCGCCCCGGCCGGCGACCAGCTGTGTGCGAAGCCTGCAATTGCGCTGTCTGACTGTAAAGTGAACTATACTCTTCGTCGCGGTCCCGGTGCTAGCGAATCGGCCTCTTGCGTGCACGGTTCTGGCCTCGATTCTTGATGGATCCACTAACGAGCATTTCTTGCTGCTGTCCGTCCCTAGACTGCAGATGCGTTCTCCCGAATGTCTTTGGCGGCCCTTGTGGTTAATGTGCCTCTAGACGGGAAGGCGTCATGGAGATGGGGCCATGCTAAATGGGCCATTGACGGCCTAATAACGTTGTCCTTAACCGAACAACATGAACAACGACAACAAATAGGTGTTCTATATTGGCGCAAGAGCAGCCTCAAAATGCCAACCTTCTATCCGTTCCAGACAACACTGTAGCACCTCTCGCCGTCACTGGGGTGAAGTCGGTGTCACAGCGCGTCGGCGGCCGTGGCACCGGCCTGGCCACGGTGACTCTAGCAGCGCAAAGGCTAGGACTAACTGTCCGACGACGATGAGACCTAGAGCATTCATGCAATTCATTTCTAGTACAAAAGGCGCTTCCCTGATTGAGGAAACCGAAAACCCACTCACCAACGAAATCAAACTTCATCGTCATTGTCTGGCTGAAGGAGTGGAACGGCCGACAACAATTGTTTTCTTTGGCACTTCTCTTCGCTTTTGACAAGACTTTTCTTCGACACGCTCGCTCCGGTGTAGTAGATCCGACGTTTAATGGCAAGCCTGTGTAGCCGATTGGTTCCCCCAAAACCTCAGAATTCGATTTTTCGAAGCGACGCGATGACGCGCTGCTACTGCATTCTGGTGGTCTGTTTGTGTACACAACCACTATCGCTTGGCATGAGCGTGTGTGCTGTGCTGCCCGCCAAGGATTCAGCGAATCAGCGAAAAAAGTTATGCAAATCGCAATTTGTTTCGCAGCACCTTTTGCCTGAGAGTTCCACTTTGTTAAATGACTCAACCAAACGCGCCAATCAAGAGCAACAAACAGCTATCTTTTCGACGAACTTACCACTGATAACTCTTTTTGAAAAGTTCGCTGTGTAAAATTTCAGCTGACGGGATGCGGCTTTGCAGTTTTGGCTATTGGTTCTTACTACGATAGTGTCTCCACTTCACTAGGTGAAAAGGTTTAATACCCGCGAAGGCTGGCTTAAAAAGTTTTAATGTTGCGCTGGGCAGGAGTATTGCTGGGAAACAGAACATTTAGTCTCATTTTTTATATTTTTGAGATGTTTAGTGTAAATTCTTGCGTTTTTCGCGCGTTTCGTCCAAACAAAGACAGAGGATACGGTTTTTCCGGCAAACCTGAGACGGAGGGTGGCGGCGCGGCTACCGTAAAGGATGGTCGGTCAATCGATTTTCGTTTTAGCTGGCTAGCTTGCTGCGATATGCAGGTGGCGGCATTGCTTCTCGGTTGTGATATTGAATACGGGCCAAATCAATATCCAATCGCTCATTCAGAGACACACGCGTGCTTTGGCGACAGCAGCTTGTTTGGGCATAACAACGCACGCAATGTGCAGTAGCCGTTGGTCAAATTAGCCTGTTGAGCGTTGGCTTTCGTGCTGAATGCATGTGGCAGTTATGGATGGTTGTATGCCATCTGTGCTTTTTTTGTCCCGCATCTTTACATCGAAACACTTGAGATTACGCAAACGTTGTGCGACGGCACTTAAAAACTTCAATTGTATCACACCCGTTACCTGACTATGGCAGCAAAAAAAACCGCGCGCGCTAAAATTAAGCCAGCTTCTTTCGCAAGGAAAAAGTTACTAGAATTAGTAATCTTTTGGCCCCTTTTGGCAGAGGGCGTACGCGAATTGTTCGCTGCAGTTGACAGCTTTAAAGACGACAGCCTTCTCTATCTCGTCCGTCTCCCCCATCACGCAAAGCTCGCCCGATGCAGGAAAGGTGAACTCTGCAATACACGCACTCTGCTCTTGCGCACGCACGCACGTAAGCGCTTAAGCACGCCATACAGGCAGGCACGGACGCACGGACGGACTCACGCACGCACGCACGCAGTTTACACCCCTACTAATATGCAGACACGCACCGGTCTGGTCCCAATTGATGTAGTTGACGGGCGGATACTGATCTTGGCGATTGCGGAGCGCTCCCAACCAGCTGAGGGTTTGCTCGTTGTTGGTTTTGTCCCTCACGACCTTCAGGCCGAGCCAGACGCGCGATGCATTATGCAGCTTCAGGAACTCTGTGCGGAATTGGTGCACTGACTTCGTGAGAATTCCCAACTGCTCATCGACGAGCGTACCATAGACGGCTTCGCTCTCTTGCTGGCTGGTGATCGCGGCGAGGCCGGCTGCGTGTCGCACCTTGCACAACGCCATGGCCAGTTCCCAGCGGTGAGGGAAGTCTGCAATTGAGCCTCTGACCGTGGACTACTCTTCTGGAATCTTGACACAAGAGCAGTCGCAAATGCCGACCGTGGATCTCGTTCGTTGAAATGTTGTAGCACTTGCCGTGAACCAGCGTAAAGTCCTCATCGCAGCCAGGCGCCGTCGCTCGAGCCAGCGCCGCTCTTGGTAGCAGCGCGCAGGCCAGGACTAACGTTCCGACTACGACGCGACCTTAAGCATTTCAACAGCTCTTGCTGTTAAAGAAAGAAAGCATGGCAGCATCACACAGGTGAGCGAGTCGAAAAAAAATTGTAAGAAACAGCCACATCCGCCGCACTCACCAACGAAGTCAGCGTTTATCATCGTTGACTGAAGAATTTGGACAGTCAACAACACTTTTCTTCCACCCTTTCGCTTCGATACGGAATATACTCTCGCTCAATTGGCCCGCCATATATATATAGCAAACTTTCCGCCGCAAAATTCTGCAAAATCTCAACCTAAATTTTTCAAAGCCAACGTTTTCGTTTTACGACGCCACCGACAAGCGCTGCTCAGCTCTCTGTGTACATATGTAGGCAAGCGTACCCAAACGCAGTCGTTCTGCTAAGTGCGTCGACTGTTGTATACGTACGCTTGTAAGATTCGGCAAATTCTCGTGCATTGATAGTAGAGTAGAGACCCAATTGTAAAAGTGATGCAATTTTCGTTGGCTGAATTATGTAGGTTCGCAGGATTTTTGCCTGAAACGTTCACTTTGTCAAATCGGCTGTCCACAAAGACGCAGATTCGGCAAAGTATACATAGATGATAACTTTTGTTGCCCTGCACTTTGACTAATTCGTCTTCGCTTCAATGGAGTGAAATGGTTTTTATATGAAGACTGAACCAAGGTACTCTGAACCAGGGTTACTCTTGATCATTATTTTTGGGAATGAGCATTACCAAAAAGTGCGATACTGTACATCATACCTATCCGATATATCTATCGTATCCTATCCAATACTCAACAGCGAACTCGCAGCAGTGTGGCTGAGCTACCGAACGTAATGCCGACCGGTAGCTCGCAGCAGTGTGGCATTACCTTATTTATGCTTTGTGCGATACACGTTCTTGCCATTCTACATGCGTAATGCACGGAGCAATTCTCGAAATTCTAGTAGATGTCGTCAGTGGCGGCGCCAGGATTCAAAGTTAGAGGGGACAGTCCAAAAGTTACAGCGGGCGGTTTGAAAAGTTGGAGCTGTACAGGCCAGCATACCAGGATGGGTCCAGGAATATTTTCGGGGAGGGCCAGATACCGGTGATTATTTGCAACCGTCCACCAGTGTCTGATATCAGCTTAAAAAAATGTGGCACACGGAGTAGGCGCAGCAGGCACTTTTTTGAAAAGAAGTAATGAACGGTCGTTACATGAGACCCAAAATACAGCACCTATGTACATCGCCTTCTCAGAAAACCTAGCGCCGCAAGCAAATTTCTTACTCTGCTGCGTCCCTACTAGGGTTTTTAAAATTTGTTTACTAGTGTAAATTTTTACCCTAGTCCTTGGGAACTTCACAAGATGTCAAATCTTTCCCATAATTCCCAGATTTTGAGGACACTGCTCAATTGTGGCAGACGCGTCAAAACGCGCACCGAAAATGCCCTTTTTTGTTAAAAATCAGCGCTGTTCCAAAGTTTTGTCCTCTACACGTGCGCCGCAGGCGAAAATTTGGCTGTTGAACGTCGTTTTCTTCATTTTGGCGTTGAAATTGAGTTGAATGTACATATACGCCCTTTCGCCCCTCGTCTCCGCCCTTTGAGGTCAAATTTAAATAGGGGGTAGGTAGGTAAATACCCGGTGTCAAAAATTTGGAATTTGTTATGCACATCTATGTACACACACAACACAAGCTCTCGTACATGATGGAGAGCAAAAAGTTGCAGGGGGCAGTCCAGAAGTTAGGGGGGGGGGGGCAGTCCGCCCCTCCCTGCCCCTATGTAGCGCCGCCACTGGATGTCGTCGCTGGTGCGATGCAGCGTTCATTGCGTCAAAATGCCCTGCATTAGCTGAGCGGCATATCCACCTCGCTGACACGTCAGCCAGCTTCTCCTAGGCGTTGGTCGTTGGTGGTCAAGTCCAGCCTCTGCACGGCTTTTAGGTGAATTAGGTCGGTGTTTGCGCCGAGAATGTAGCCGTATTTATTTGTGGTCAAAGTGGTACCGTCGCACACTTGAGATGACGCGAACGCCAAGCGACAGCACTCAAAGATCACCAGATTACATATTCACTGGAATACGACACAAAATACTCCATTAAATCAATTGATAATGGCAGTCTGCGGAAGCATTGTGCACAAGCCACTGTAAATCAACTCAGCTTCTTTGGAATATACCGTAAACCCTAT
>JASAMY010003155.1:0-35000 GCA_030248085.1 Paralinhomoeus sp. GSCO2_6 | reverse complement strand
GTACACGGGAAGACGGGGTATTTCGGTGTATTCTCAGGACACGGAAGGACGGGGGTCATAGCATGAAAGTTTTCGGTGAACGAAAGTTTGTCGGTGGCGAGAGGCGACGAGAGGCAAGGGACGGCGAGGCAGCGAGGGACGGAGAGGCAGGGAGCGCGCAGAGGCAGCTGTGTAATACACGATATATTTCGGTGTATTCTCAGGACATGGCAAGACGGGGGTCATAGCATGAAAGTTTTCGGTGAACGACTGTTATACCGCGACTTAGGCAGCGAGCGCGCAGAGGCAGCTGTGTAATACACGATATATTTCGGTGTGTTCTCAGGACATGGCAAGACGGGGGTCATAGCATGAAAGTTTTCGGTGAACGACTGTTATACCGCGACTTAGGCAGCGAGCGCGCAGAGGCAGCTGTGTAATACACGATATATTTCGGTGTATTCTCAGGACATGGCAAGACGGGGGTCATAGCATGAAAGTTTTCGGTGAACGACTGTTATACCGCGACTTAGGCAGCGAGCGCGCAGAGGCAGCTGTGTAATACTAACTTTCGTTCACCGAAAATCTTTATGCTATGACCCCTGTCTCAACCCTACTACTATTTACATGCGGTACAAGCTTGGAAATTTGCGTACAGTTTGCCGAAGGCCGGCGCGAGATTAACGAACGGTAATAGCGAATAATACAGTGTCGCAGACTGAGAAATTTGCATATTTCTAGAATACAACACAACAATACCGTATCAACTAGTACATACCTGCATATGTTGCAAATTTGATAGACGCAAGTTGCAAATCTGATGGACGTAAGTTGCAAAAAAGTAGTTGCAGACGGCTGGAGGTCGGCACAACGATTCGTTGTCGGTTGCGCGTCATCAGGCCGTCGTCCATGACCAGTTGCTCCTTGATGGACGTGTCGGCGTCTTTGACTTGGTCGACCAATGCGACGAGAGGTAGGTGCTGCTGAAGGTCGCCGTCTCTCCTATACCATCGTCTGCCGCTCAACCATCTTGATCTGTTCAGTCGATGTCGGCGAATCTGAGGCAGGCCGTAGTTCTTCGTAGCGTCGACGAGGCGAGACAGCGCGTCCCCGACGGTCTTCTGTTCGCCGGAGCAGAGATCGACGGTGAAGCTGAACGTCTCCAGCCGCTAGCAGGCGATTTTTGCTTCCGCGCAGCCGCCACCGGTCGACGCCGTCAAGATGGTCTGCAGCGCCTGGCGGTCGCTTCTCAGCGAAAACGTCGAAACAGCATGTACTTGGCGAAATGCTCAATTGTTGAACCTGCGATTTTACAAGCAACCCATGGCAACAGCGTAACGTCTAATTTTCATATTGGCGTGCGTAGACACTGACTCTGTTTACCTACGTAGGTACCATAGTATGCAGCACGCCCTCGGTACACCTGCTCAATTGCATTTCAACAAGCAGTGCAACTCTCAGTGACATTGCTTTTATCGGCATTGTAATGGCATTGAACATTCGCCTTGCGCTAGTAGCTTGTCTTCAGCTGGGCTTACAGTTACCCAGCTCCGAAAGCGGTATGTGCCTTCTTTTTTCATAATTTAATTTATGTTGTTTATCATTTTTGCAGCTTGCGACGTGACGGTCAGTAGCCGCTGTCTGGTGATCTAGTGCGTGGTTTTCAAATGTTGCTTTCTTTTCCATGTTCAGCAATGTACGTAGTAATGACAAAATACTGTATAGTATATCGGAAGTTCGTCGCTAACCAAAACGGGGCATCATTCTCTAGCAAGCCCTCGGCGGCGTTCGAGGCGTCGGAGAGGGCGTCCATGGAGGCGAAGTGTCCCGGAGGCGCGGAGGGCCACTACGCCGCGGCAGGGCTCAGCGTCGCCGAATACGACGCGCTCTGTCTCGACCACGGCGCCAAATTCTCCTCTCTGCTGCTGCCGCTGAGAAGCGGCGAGATCGAGATCGACGGCGACACGAAGACTCGGAGAGTCTGGCTTGGAGGTCTGTCGGATCAGAGAATGGAACATTCTCTGATCCTCTGATCAGTCGGATGGAACAGCCCTCAGAGTTCTGCTCGTCCGAGTGATCGCTCTCTGCAGACGGTGGAGTTGTGTGCGCTCTACGTACATACAGTACAACGACCGTATAGCACATGCGTACATCCTATTCCTGTAATCTATATGGCAGCGAGCAATTTGTATAGCCACTGAGACGCTGTACGACGCGTACTCGAGCCGCATGATCTTCTATTCAAGTCTGGTGAACCTCCGCGACGATAGAAACGGTCGATTGATCTGCCACGACGACTACGCAGCGGACTCGAGAATTGACATCGAGTTCGACGACGCGGAAAAGTCCGACGCCATACTCTGCAACGATTGTGAGCGGCACCACAAAGAATTCATCCAGCTAGTCACCATGCATATGTAACAGTACGCCAAAGACAGACCACAAACGCAAGCTGCAGGTGACCAGTTGCAGTGTCGACGCCGCGCGCCACAATGACTGCCAAGTTGCCGAACGTCGAGCTGGTGGTGCCGATGCGCTCAGCCACAGACCAATACAAGCAGATTCGATACACGGCGACGGACGCTGCGGACTGCTCCGCAAAATGCGACCAACTGCCTTCCTGCCAGTCCTTCGTGCTCTGGAAGGACAGGGTAGACGACAACTGCGTGCCCAGCGCACTGGCGCTTGTCGACGAACTGGCGGACGAGTGGGCCAAGCCCAACCCTAATGCAGATGTGTATGGCCCAGACGACATACAGGTGTGATGTAAAGCTAGTGCAGTGTGTAGTTCTTCCTTTTGCTTCGAATGCACTATACTGTCCGCGATTCAGGCGCACCCAAGGAATCAGAAATTTGTGGCCACGACCACGACAACGACCACTACTACCACTACGACCACCACTACGACCACGACTACAACCACGACTACCACTACAACCACCACTACCACCACTACCACGACCACTACTACCACTACAACTACCACTTCCACTACTACTACTACTACTACTACTACTACTACTACTACTACTACTACTACTACTACTACTACTACTACTACTACTACTACTACTACTACTACTACTACTACTACTACTACTACTACTACTACGACTACAACCACAACCACAAGCACAACTACTACCACTACTACTACTACTACTACTACTACTACTACTACTACGACTACAACCACAACCACAAGCACAACTACTACCACTACTACTACTACTACTACTACTACTACTACGACTACAACCACAACCACAAGCACAACTACTACCACTACCACCACCACCACTACCACTACCGCTACCACCACCACTACCACTACCACTACCACTACCACTACCACTATCACTATCACCACTACAATGACCAAGATGACAACCAGCACGACTACAACTTCTACTAGTACTTCCTTCATTTCCATAGCTAGTGTAACAGTAACGTTCACTGCAGTCACAACGTCAGCTTCAGTGGTCGCTGACGTATCTGATGCTTCCCATGTGCGTCGTTCAGATGCCAAGTCGTTTGGTCCAATAAAATATGCCAATTCCTACCGACCGAAGTCCAAGGACTCCAAGCCGCGTCGGGTAGAGGGATTGCACAAGCTCAAACGCCACCATCAGTACTCGAAAAAGCCGCTGCGATCACTGATCATGATGCCGCTAGAAGAAGAGCTGTTGGAAGAAGAGAAAAAGAAGAAGAACAAGAAGCAGTTTACAGTGGCCTCAGTCGAGACGGTGGTGGTCGTCATGACCGTTCAGCGCACCATACGTCTCTTTGTGAAACTCACCAAGTAGTGACTAGATTAGGCGACACTACAAATCTCAGTGGTCAAATACTAGTGACCACGCCCAACCAAGAAGTGCGTTCTCGGCACTGGCGAATCCAGAAAACAATTTCGGAGGGGGGAGGAATTTTGCAGAAGGGGAGGACCCTGTTGAACTTTTTGGATGTTGGGCCATTTTGGCAGTGGTTTGGACACCTAATCGGTCCATTTTCAATTACGATTCGAATACGATTAACGAATATAAACGGCGCCGCAGGCGAAAATTTTGCTATTTTCGGCCACCTACAAACAATTTTGTGCTGAAAACTAGGCCCACAAGGCGTGTTTCTTCTCCCACCGCCTATCCCTTCCCCCTTTCCCCCCCCCCTCGATTTCCGATTTCGGAGGGGGAATTCCCCCTTTCACCCACCCCTGGAACCTGGATCCGCCAGTGGTTCTCGGCTTGGAAATACCTACGTTACCACCAATAATCTGCCATTTTGATATCGTTGCACGTACAATGGCTACGCTTTCAGACCAGCGTCCTTGCATTAGTATTGTACGTAAGGTAGGTGCCTTATGGGAAAGTTGCATGTGTTTCCACTTTCCCAAACGACAAAGCGATGAGACGCGGCGCGCCCCTGCGTCTGTTTGCCAGCGATTACACAATACACTCACAATGCAAATCGGCGGAACACAACGGGCGGAATGCAGCGTCTGTTTCGCATGGCCGACGGCGAAAAACACCGCTGGCAGACGCGCGCCGCGTCACTCGCACGCCCCCTTAAGAACAATTATACATCTTCTCGTTCCGTCCACTAACAAGACATCGCAGAGAG
The DNA here is from genome assembly GCA_030248085.1 of Paralinhomoeus sp. GSCO2_6. Taxonomy (NCBI): domain Eukaryota; kingdom Metazoa; phylum Nematoda; class Chromadorea; order Monhysterida; family Linhomoeidae; genus Paralinhomoeus; species Paralinhomoeus sp. GSCO2_6. The sequence continues at coordinate 30,407 of JASAMY010003155.1, read as the reverse complement.
CATGGATTGCAAAACCGCGACTTTTGCTCTCATTTGGCTCGTTCTCGCGCAACTGGCCACCGCTCGAGTATTCATCGACGTGCGTTGCAGTTGTCTTTCTGTTACAAGATTGCTTTTTGTAGGGTGACAGGGAGACTTGACGCATACCAAATACCCATGTACATGTAGGTAGCTGCATTTGCGGTGTCTTTTCAGCCTTGGTCCGGGGACCGATGGGACCCTGAGGTGCAGGGCAAGCCGAGCGCCATCTACCGGGCGCGACTGTCAGCGACGGCCAACAAGGTCGTGCACTCGACCAGGTGGGAGGAGAGGCCGCGCGTCTACGACGTCTACATGATGCGCGCACGCTGGGTGGACCCGTTCGACTGGAACGACGGCCGGCAGAACGTCTCGCTGCGCTCCTACTACCTCCACTGCTGGGTAGAGGGCGAACAGGGACAGCTCGTCAAGTGAGCACTCTCGCACAACGTTCTCATAATGAGCGATGTAAGAAGCGCAAGCACAAACCAGGGGACGAAGTTATTTTGGATTCTGACTTTTGGATTTTTTTTTGTGTTGCGTCCGGAATGTTCGAATATCGTAAATCCTCCAATAGCTTTCCGAGAGTACATCGTCAAGGGGTTGGTATACCCATAGGTACATGTACACGCAAAACGGCCAATCAGCAATTTGTTTGCACAATATGCTTTACCATCTGAGCAATTAGAGTGGTTCTTTCTAATAGTGCCCCACTGATGCAAATAATAGTGCTTTCGGGTAAGGGAATAGTATAGTGGCTGAGGACACGACTGCTGGAGAACATTGCAATTCAGGACGTTGACGAGTCAGCGCGTGAGCGCCTGGTTCACGGGCTACAGCGAGCGGTTCCAAGTGTCGCAGGGGCCGCGTCTCTACGCCCAGTGCCGCGTGCGGGCCATCAACTCGGCGCGGTTCGAGTCGGACTGGGCCTACTCGAACCGTCTGGCCGTGCACGAGTTGCCGATCCGACCTCCGGGCTTCCCCGACATCGACGTCCGGGGCCTGACGGACGAGGACGTGCTGAGCGTGCTCCAGAAGACGCAGCTGGCCCTGCAGAAGGAGCTGGGACAGCTCGACGTCGACACGGAGAGAGGACCGGGAATGAGAATCGTCTTCAACGACCGCAGCTAAACAGTCGGCGTCAGCCGGCCAAAACTGTGGCCAATGATTCACTGCACGTGTACCACGTGAACCATTCGCCGTTCCAATGCGCGTACGCCAAATCTGATGCATACGCGCGTTCGTGTAATCATATGACCTACACTGATATTAGCTTCGCTGATTTAGTTTTGCTTTAAAATTAAAAACAACGTTTCCCACCAACCCCTTTGAACGTACTAAAGAAACTTTGAGGGGCAGCGTGCGACGAGCGCCTTCATCAATCAACTTTTAGCTACAAGCGTACATAAAACCGGCCACGCTACACTTGCCACGCAACCTCTAACCAAGGACTTTGTTTTTTTATCAGTGTTTCCACTGAAAGCACACTGCTGAGCTCTCCTTCCTTTGGATTTGATTCCAGTTCGCGGCTTTTGATTTCCCTAAGGGAATCTTCATCACACTCCTTTTCCTTTCAACAGATTCCGACGGCTTTGAAATGGTGGTCCAGACAGTGTTTCCAAACCATGACGAAGAGGAAGCGTCTAAGAGGGTCGAAAAAAGCGACGTGCAAATTAGAGAAGCGTGTTCGGGTACGCCGACTGGGTCTTCGCGACTAGGCCTCCGCACTTCCATCCGGCCCCTTGCGGCCAAACCTTCCTTCGAGCGCCAGCGACAGACGAAACGCAATCAGCGCAACTCTGACCTCTTTTCCCACCACCCACCACTGCCAACACGTCTAGCGGAAGAGCGTTGATTGGTGCCTTGCGTGACGAGACGAGCGAGAAACAGAAAACTGGGCGTTTGGGCTGTCAATGTGAGTTTCGACGGACGTCTGCGAAACGTTGGCGTGACTCTGTCGGCAAGGCGAGTCGATTCGCTTTTGCTAATTTGCAACTACTGTCCGCGAAATGAGAGTTCGCGCGCTCGATACGTCGCCAGTGCAGTTCTGGAAATTAGCTCCGCCCCTCCCCCCTCCCCCCCCCCCCCCCGAGTTCGGGCCGTTTCCAAAGGGCCCCAATCTCCTTAACTCAATCAGCCGAAAAACGGAATAGGCCATTTCCTGAAACGTACTTTTTTCGGAGACACTCTTGCCTACCCCGTCTCTACGAATTATCTCCGCATACCTAGCCTTCCAAGGGCACACTAGCTTCAACGTAAGGTACATAATTGGCGCAGTGTTGCGTGAAAGCGCCGCGATTGAGAAAAGCGTTGTCCGCTGCTGTACGTCCTTGAGCTCAACCCATGGTGCGTGATACGCGGCGTCAAGAGACAAACTGTCCAACCTGTACAAATTCTTTTTTTTAATCCGTTTGTTTTGTATTGAACCACAAGTATCGTAGTAAACAAAAGTTTGTCGACACCTTAATAAAAACAACGACTGTACTGGCGGGGGGTCATTGGTTAGCATGATTAATAGCTTAGCGTGGAGTTCCTCTAATGCCGTGTTCTGGAGTTGAGATTGACTCGTTCATCATCAGTGTGTCACAACCCAGAGAACGCCACCATGCAGGACCGGAACGGTAACGAATTGCCGGAGACGGCGATGAGCAAAGTGAATCCCGACTATAAACCCGTTCCCTTGGAGGACGACACGCCCCTTACGCCGAGCGATGACGAGAACATCGGCGGCGAAGAAGAGGTGGCCTGGCGACTCTCGGTGCCCACCGTCGTCATTTCCACTGACGCCGCCGCCGACGTCGAGAAACCGCCGGCGCACAAAACGTCCAGGTCGGAAATGAATTATAGGACGTGGCGTTCCATGTCGGATAGGTACGCAACTCTTTAACTCACGCTTGTACAACAGCGGCAGACAATTTGACAGAGCGAATTGTCAGCGTCCAACAGATGCGTTCCACTGACTATTGTTTAGGCCTAGCAGCAGTACACGGAGCACGGTCCGCCGCGTGGGGCGGTACATCCGAGAGAGTCGGCCAAAGAAGGCGTCCGAGAGGCTCTGCTCGCGCCTCAAGCACTGCATGCCCATTGTCATCGTCCTCCTCTACTGGGTCATCGGGGGCGTCATCTTCTACTGGATGGAAGGTGAGGGAACGGATCGTCAGTACCGTCTAGCGCCTACGGCATGTATCTTCAGTGTACTGCTGCATTCGCTGCTATGTAGCTAGCTACATAAGTTCCAGGCGTTTACACTTGTTCAGCGGCTATCTGGAAGCTGGCGATTCGACCAACACATGAATTGTGAAACAATAGAGCGTTTCCCATGTGATTCACATTCACAAGCGCCAGCGCGCTTGCGCTGCAAGCGGGCGAGAGTCCCTTGTGCCTTCAGCGGCGGCGAGCGACGAGGACGACGCGGTGATCGCAGCCGCGTACCAGGCTGAGCGGAGCGAGCAGCTGTCGCTGACGCTGGCGCGGATCACGGAGATCATCAAGACGTACCAGGAGCATCTCAACGAGACTGACGAGGCGGCCGACATTCTCAGCCTCGGCGACCCACTCCGCGCCTCCAGCAGCGGCAACTACACCGAGGACGACAATGCGACGGCAACCCGAACAGACAACGGTGGGTGCAGAGGCCACTTCTCTAATACAGTGGAGCAAATTTGGCAGTCAAAGTTACCAATTGCGTTTACCTAGGTTGTAGTTATTTATAGCTAGGTACTTTTCATTGCTTCTCTTGTGATTTACCATAAGGTGGTGAAACGTATTAGTGGGTGTACAGCTATTCATGCAAGGATCTACAACGGGTTTGGGGAACATTATTGAAAGCTGGACTTGCGTACCTACTGACTTACTGGAAAACTTACGATTGTTACATGCAGTTCTCAAGTCGTTGGTGGAGGACCCGGGCTTTGCCAAGGAGACGACTAGCGTCTTTCAAGAATACACGGAGGCGGTGGGTCCTCCGCCGCACATCAAGAACCTGACGATCTTCAAGTCCATCTTCTACGCCGGCACCATCTTCACGACCATTGGCTACGGCGTCATCTCGCCAGTCACCGACCTCGGACGCGTCTTCACCGTCCTCTACGCCATCATAGGCCAGTTTGCATTGCGATTGTCACTGAGCTTTTTTTGGACTTTGATCGTTAGTAAAGGTACGGAGTTCAAAGAAAAGTTGTGTGCGCTGTTGCAGGCATTCCCTTGCTGCTGTACGTGATCGCGGACGTGGGCAAGCTGATCTGCGTCTCGATCTGGCACCTCTACAACCGGACGCAGTACATCGTGCTGCGCCACTGCTGGGGACACTGCTTCGACCTGAAGCGCGACACGACCACCGTCGGCGACTTCCCCTTCTCCGTCGCTATCGGACTCACCGTCGGCTGGCTGCTCGTCGCCTCCTGGTACTCGCTGCTGGACGGCACGTCGCACTCTCACTGCACACCACAGTTCTTGCGTGACTGACAGCAAACAGTCATGCAGGCCAACCGAGTGCATTGTATATTCTTCAGGCTCATCACGACTTCTGTGTGTGGTCACATGCATGATGAGTGCAGTTACGTAGTTACGTACATTGTACATTGTACGTATCCGTACAGAACCACGGATGTATCACGCGGTTGAACTTCCTTTCTTTTTTTTCTGGTTTGTCTCTGTAAACAGCTAAAGTAAGCAACTGATATGTAGCATAGAGTGGCAAGAAAGCTAGCTACTGTACAGTAGCAGCATCCGCATGCTCTGTGCAATGGGACCTGTAAAGTTTTGAGTACCACAGGACAGGACAGGCTGTGCGTGCAGTGTCGGTGTGATAGTGCGAGCCCATGTCCAACATTCCAAGTGGCCAAGTACAGGCAATGAAACAACGAGACAGCGAGGAAGGATAGAGTGTAGCGGAAAGGGTTGCTTTCCAGGATCCTCTACGTGGTCGAGAACCAGAACGTGAGCGACGTCAGCAAGCAGCAGTCGTACGTCAGTCTCGTCTACTTCTTCCTGCAAAGCGCCACTACCATCGGACTCGGTTGGTCAAAAATCGCGTAATCAAGTCAACATTTTAACAAATTTCTTGCGAACCGTAGGCGACGTCATGCCCGAGGCGCGGCAGGAGTACACGCTGCTCTGGACGTTCCTGCTGATTCTGATCGGCATGGCGATGGTGGGCATGGTGTGGAACCTGGTGCAGACCAAGAGCGAGATCATCGTCGAGCGCGTCACCAAGAGCATCGCCCAGATGAGCGCCGCTGACGTGGACGAGAGCGCCGGGGACGGCCGCCTCCGACCGCACGAGGACACGGTCAAGAGACTGACGGGCGCCGAGAACCGTCTCCTCCTCAGCATCATGGGCAAGAGCAAGCGCAACACCATGGTCCAGGCTTGGAACTACAAGCTGGCCCACCGCAATCGAGGGGTAAGAAGGTGCGCTCGGGCGGAAGGGGGGTGACCCGCCCTCCCCCCCCCCCCACCGTACCAGGAAGGTAAGGACACTGAAAGGGGAATTGAAACGGAGAAAAGTTTGCAGGCGCAGTGCCAGCCCGAGACGCAGACGGTCGAGAACCAGACGGCCGGGCCGGAGCTCGAGGACAAGGAGGTGCAGGCGGTGCTGCTGGAGGAGCAGACGTTCGACGGCTGGCGTCGGGTGCGACCCTCCTCCGAGGTGCTGAATCGCCACTCGGCCGGAAGCGACCTGCCGGCGCTCTCTGAGAGCGCGTCCACGCCGTCGACCACCGTCCGCGCACGCCGGGCGCTGTCGACTTCGTCGTCGACGGCGCCACGGAGGTCGCGCTCAGCCACGAGCACGGACGAGTTCAAGAAGCTGGTAGGCGAGCTGCACGGCGTCCTCGACGACTGCCAGCGCATCGCCTCCGCCTACCAGTCTCGGGGCACCGTCACCACAACCACCACCACCACGACCATGACCACCGTCAAAAAGTTGGAGGCCCTGCAGAAACGGGGAGAAAATGCCTGAAAGAAAAACATAACTGAATTCTATTCAAAGAATTTCTGCATATTGGTGTTTGATGACGTTGTAGCGAGTGGTGACATCATAGTTGAGGCTTGTCGCACCGTCGTTGGAGGTTATTATTTGCTTCTTTGCGCAAATTTGAAGATCGACAGAAGAATGCATCAACCTAGGTACTGTTGTACACGCATTCAATCAATTGCGAGTTCGCTGATGTCGACACTAAAATAAATGGTTCTTGTCAGTAACTTCTTCCTGCGGCTGCCCACGTTTTGGTTGACGGGCCTCGCATTTTGGCACGTTGTCGCCGTCCTCTTCGGAGCACCGTTTATTGAGTAGGTCTTGATTTTTGTTGTTTTTTTTTTAAATTTAAATCTGTTTTCAGAAGTTTCTTGTCGACTGCTGCGTTTGGCGCCTGTCTCAGTCTCTTTACTTTTGCGCCAGCTGCCGTCATCTTTGAGAGCTGGGAGCAGCTGAGTCGGCTAATCTTTGACAGATCGTATGCGGCTTGAAGATTTGTTTCTGTGAATTTGCTTATTACAAAAAAATGTTTTATCTAGTCCTCGCACGGCAGGAGAAAAGCGAATTCTGCAAATCGGCGTTTGTTCCGTCGTAGGCGCCTGGCTGGGTGCCTTTCCAATTCCACTGGACTGGGACCGCTGGTGGCAGGTGTGATATCATCTTGGTATCAAAAAAAAAATTTGGACGGATTCTTGCAGGTTTGGCCAATTAGCTGTTTGTTCGGCATCGCTTTCGGAGCGAGCGCTTCGCTCGTCTGGCTCACGTTCGACCACTTCTCGAGCTCTGTTCGCCGCGCCAGTCGGCCCAAGTGGAAGATTGTTTAGAAGTTTGAAATTTTGCTCTCAAAATTTAATTGATGTCGTCGGCGGAGGGGCGCGGTTATTCCGCGTCGGCGTCGGCGCGGCTGTTATTTGACAAAATCCCAAAGCTCAAGTGTTTGCTTTACGCCGAGTTCGACTCGCACATCGGACCCAGAATTATACATCAGGTTAGGTGTGAGCCGTGCTTGCGTAAAATAGGGAGTATGACGTAGTGTAGTGACCATACATGTAACCTTGTTTTTGAAGTGGGGGGGGGTAAGCAGATTTGAAGAGGTTGGGTGTGTTAGAGGGTAAAAAAGTGTACCTAAATAATAGTGTCTAAATAGGCACTTTTGGTCAAAAATGGGCAAAAATAGGCTATAAATAGCGTTATTTAGCTGTTTTATGGTCATATAACACTGAAAAGCACTGAAATACACCAACATTTACTCACTTTTATCGTTTTAGACTGAGTGAAAATCCCTGTTCGCAGCTCGCTATACCAATTTTGGGTGTGACTGTTTTAGGTAATTCTATGGCATGTCTCGGTATCGACTATTCATATTTTCATACTGTAGGTGCCTTCTGCTGTGATTTCCAAGGAGCGTTTCGATACCTTTGCCAACTACGTGATTCCGCGTCGCGAGTTGCTGGGCAAGTCCGTGAAACTGAACTTTGCCGACATCAAAGTGATGGGATACCCCGTTGGATTAGGTGAGGCACCAGGCACTGTCGGGCACCTTTTGTACTGCCAAAGCACTGTACCATCATCAACCTATTCCTACGAACACACACACGTCCGGTACCCCCAGCACGTCTTTCCGTCCCATCTGGAGCGCGCGAATTGTGCACGCGAACCCTTTATACCTCGTGCCCAGCGAGCCACCCCCATACCTGTAACCGGATCTGGTAGAGTGTGGGGGGGGGGGGGGCTGAGTGGCCGAATTCTGGAGGGGGGGGGGGTCCCTGGAGCAAAAGGGGGCTTTTTGACTTATACTGGTACCTTTTGGTCAAAATGGGTATAAATAGGCTCTAAATAGTGTTATTTAGCTGTTTGATGGTCATATAACACTGAAAAGCACTGAAAAACACCGAATTTAACCAAAAAAAAATTTACTCACTTTTATCGTTTTAGACATGGTGAAAATCCTTTGGGAGAATACGGGTGGGGGGGCGGGTCGGGCTGTCGGGGCGTTGGGTGGGTGTTGGAAAAATAGTGGGCCCCCCAAAGCCCCCCCCCCCCCCCAGTTACAGGTATGGCCACCCCCCCCCCCCCTTCTTGCTGCAATGACTTCGATTTTTCCAAAACCAAAACACTCAGCCAAAACCAAGTTTCATTTCAATCAATTTCACACAGCTGCTAGTGCACTGCACGATCCAACGACTCTCATGTGACCCAGTCCAGTAGGAGCTTTCAGCGGAGAAGCAGTACGCTCGCTACCTGTTCCAATTCAACCTGTGCTTCGTCGTGGACAACGTCTCGCACGTGGACCTCGCGTACGAGCCACTCGTCCAGAAGATGGCCCACTACCTGACGAGTCTCGAGAGGGACCACCGTCTACTCTCGGACGAGACGCGGCGCGACACGCGCCTGCCACTCATTCTAGAGACCCTATTCAGGGACCTGAATGCCAATGGTCAGCGGTGGGCGTTGTTGCTGGATGAAGGGAAACGCTGTCGTCAGGAGGCCATCAATGGCCCGCATAGCAGACCTATGTCCGTGACAGAACGCCATAAAAATCTAGGGCAGCGACAGCACGAGAAAAACCATTGATGCTTGATAGAGAAATACTCGTTTCTAGTGGATCCATCAAGGATCGAACCCGGGACCGTGAGCGCAAGAGGCCGATTCTCTACCACTAGGTCATCCGCTCCTCCAGCAATGGATCAACAGTCGCCTTGAGTGCGTAACGTTTGTACGTGCGTTGAGGCCAGTGCTCGCTGGACGTGACGGAGGAGACGCAGATCTACCTCAAGCTCTGTCCCAGCCTGCACGGCGCCGACCCGCGGCCCATCGGACCGCTGGAGGTGCCGCTGCTCGTCCGGCGGCCGCCCTCCGAGGCCCAGTTCAAACGCGACCTCGAACAGATGGACGTGCTCAGTCAGAAGGTCGCGCTCCCTCGCCCCCACACCCCCCCCCCCCCCATAACTGTAGCCGGTCAGGTCAAGGGGGTGGGAAGGGAGTGTCCAGTGTAAGATAAAGATGTCCACAATGGGGAAATGCAAAAGACTCGAAAGAGTCACTTCTTTACTTCTATCCTTTTAGAAACGTTGAACACAGGTTGACACATTTTTGGATGTCGGGGGGGGGGGGAGTACGTTTAGCGGAGCAGACTATCGACTGTTCGTGTGTGTGTGTGTGGGGGGGGGGGGTCCCCCCCCCCTCAATGAAGCAGGTATGCCACAGTGCTGGGTCTGAGCTCGCGTGGCAGTTGTTAAGGTGGTGGCCCAGATCGACGGTGTGGCGTGCGTGGCGGAGCTGGCCCGCCGGGCCGAGATCGAGCCGGAGCTGGTGGCGTGGTGCGTGCGCGACCTCCACTTCCAGGGCCTCGTCGCCCTCGCGCCCCTCTTCCACTACGCCCAAGCCCTCTTCGCCCCAGCGCCCAAGCTCCTCGCCGACACCCCAGACCAACAGACGCTCGTGCAGGCAAGGAGAAATCTTGAAATAAAATCAAAAAGGCCATGTTTGTTTGTTTGTTTGTTTGTGTGTGGGCCGCTTCGATGATCGCGGGGGGCCTCTCTCTGGTCACAATCGACCGCTGCTAGTGAGAGATGAGACCCGGTCAGCCCGATCCTGGCGCTGGCTCCCATAACGGGCCGGAATTGTCACTGCCGCCGGGTTGGTTCCGCTGGCCGGCGGCTCAAGGGACGCCCAGGACATACAGCTCCCAGAGGAGACCAACCTGCTGTCCAGACCGTGTCGGGGACTTTCTACCCCTGGGTTGTGTGTTGCGGAAATGTAACGCGGTGATGTGCGCAACGCACGCGAGAAACGCGCCCCAATGTACGTATTAATGGAGGCACGTAGGCCGCTGTTAAAATACGTCATCCAAAAATATTCTGAGGAGGACGACATGGAACTTCACCTTTGCATACAAGGAGCGGCGGCGAGACCTCCTCCAATGTCGAGTTCGAGTGCCACCAGCAGCACCAGCAGCGCCACCAGCAGCGCCGTTGGCGCTGCTGGTGGCACTCGAAAGGCCATTTCTATCGCCCGCCCCGAAAACGACGCTGGTGGCTGTCGTCGTCACCCTTCGACCGTTCGACGGCCACAGTGCGAACTGCGAGCGGCGCCCCTTGGCACGTCCTTCGTGCAGCAGCTGCACCGGTCGGCGACCAAGAACTATGGAGCTCTCTCAATAAGGCCGAAAAGAGACAATTCCAGAAAGTGGAGGAGCACAGACAACTGCCACCCCAGTACACGTACACTGTCCGGTCGCAGTCGGACGACCTAAACCGGCCTCACTACTGAGAACGGTTTCTGCTGCGTATCAGCGTCGCGCCTGCGCCGCCGTCGAAAATCCCATTGTAACTAGCCAGTTCAATTCAGGACACCGGGCAGCTACAAAGTGCTCAGATATAGATAATACAGATACGTACCAGTTACTATACAGTTAGCCGCCGTTCATCCAACCTTGTTCCTTTTACGGCGGCCTACGCAAGGCAAGCACGCTGCCTCCATTCATACGCGCGCTTGGGATGTGTGCTGCGTAGATTGCAAGAGGCGATTAAACGCGTACATAGGCTAGGGGTAGAAAGTCCTATGAACCGTCCAGACGGCTCCGACCATGTCCCAGCACACAAATGACGTCATTCGGTCTGAGGCTTGCATAGTCGACACGATGGCCGCCACAGATACAGAAGAAGAACGCCACATATGTTCTACGGCAGGGATGACCGGAGAAAAATCCACTGACAGGGATAGTTCTCAATAGTGGGTCCCTCGAGAATTGAATTGCGATCATTCATCACTAGGCCACCTTGACGATCTCAAAAAGGCCATTCTACGCTCCCTCTGCGCTGGCGCTGCGTCACTTTTCTATCGATTTTGTCTTCAGAAGTGCGTCTCGTTCGTGGCGTTGGATCCGAGCCGGCCACCCGCTTGGTCCGACATTCTCCGCCTCTACTGCTCGCTGCAGGTTCGTCTTTGTTTGCGGTGCTTGCTTGCTCTGTGCTTGTTGTGCGTCACGTCACGTCTGATGGCCTTTACTGGACCCTATTCTGTCGTTCTGACGACAGCTGTTGTTGCAGCACGGCCTGACGCTGAAGGACTGGTGCCTGCGCCGGAGGCCGCGCCGACTGGGCGTGGACGAGCGCCGCCTCATTCAGTTCGGCTGCATCCACGGCTGGATTAGGAAGATCTCCGCCTACCCGGTCCGCCTCGCGAAGCAGACGAGCGCCAGGAAGGCCACGCTCGACTCACAGGTGCCCTCACTCTGTATGTAATCTTTGTTCCTGACTGCGCCCACGCGTATCTACCATCCTCTAGACCTTTAGAGGAGGACATCAACCAACGTAGATAGGTGCTTATGCAGCCCCTCTTGGTGTCTCTCATTCAGAAATGCCGAGCCCTGTCAGCGCCCTCTGACAGAATTGGTGTTGATCGTGAGGTCCGCAGGCTTTCGCCCTCCCATTCCAACGAAGCTGATATAGGCGTATTGCAGTACTCTGCGCTTCAATGGGCACGGCGTGCGTCGCCTTTCAGTCGTCCTCGGTGCGTGGCGGCGCAGTGGGGCTGGGCGCGCCCGCGACAGCTGCGGCGTCGTGGGCGTCGGCGTCGGAGCAGCAGCAGCAGCAGCAGGCGACGCCGCTGGACTGGGAGAGGCTGGCGCAGCTCTGCGACGGCACGCGCGCCCTGGAGACGCTCGCCTACGAGCTCGCCGTCGAGCCCGTCCCACTCCTCGACGCGCTCACGGCCCACGACCGATTCGTCCTCCTCTTCAAGTGAACACCCGACAGCGACACCGCAACTGGACCTGCAGTTGAGACAACCGTTTCATTGTCAACCCGTTGTGTGGCTCCGCCGAAATGTCCCTTGCAGAGGGTTCGACCGACCCGTTTCTCGAGGTTCTGCGCCCTTTGCCCCGTATACCGATGTCGATCACCACACGTACATGTACGTCGTTCTATGGCATTCCACGCTACTTCGAGAAGCACCGTCCACTTGCGAGATTTTGGGGAGCTGTGATCGCAGTTCTCAGCAGCGTGTACCGTGTGCGTCTTGACGGCGTCAGTGCCATCGAGTAGAGTGGCGTAGGCCACGTCGGCGCGATCGTTGTGCGGGGCCAGGTAGGCGTTGACGAGGCCGCACTTGGAGGCTCAACCGCGCGCCGGTACTCACGCACGACAGCGATGTCCGAGCCTCCCTCCCTACAGCGCGTCGGACCGTCTCGAATCGATCGCTCCTGATGCAGCTATACGGTGTGTACATTGTGTTCCACGTGCTCACGTTTGATAGGTTTCTGTGCCATGTTTGGTGGGTTTTATTTTTATTTGTACGGCGGCACTCGGTATTCAACACTGCTCGGCTCCATGATGCGATTGATACACAGACGCGTCAACCGAAAGTCGCATCGGCTTCTCACGTGGCTGCTCCCCCCCCCCCCTCACTCACTGCCTAAAAGTAGTTCCGACGCAATCCTTCCCACTAGTAGGTGTGTATTTGTCGTGCGATATCAAAGCAAAGCAATTATCACTTCAAAAACTTGTACATCTCCATGATGGACCGCGAATCGTCTAGTGGCACTACGTACTGTTCGTTGTTTTCATCTTTGAGTCGAGCGTAGTCGACACCGTGCCCACAGACAAAGCCAAATTTCGAGTAGAGCGTCTGCGATCCGGCACCTACGCAGCACACGACACCCATATCCGACCCGCGTTTGCAGGCGTCTTTTATGCTGAAAGTAAACTCGGTGAGCAAAAGGGTTCGGCTCAGGAAAAACGTAATGACCACGCACGCACCACGCACGAACCAACCACATCTCTATCAGCTTGCTGGCTATTCCGCATCTTCGAAGGTCCTTGGCGACGACAGAACTTGAAAAATACGTGATATTCTCGCAGTTATTTTTCTTGGCAATTTCCTTCAAGTGAGGTCTTGCGTTGAACTTGTCAAAGAATTCGCGAAATCTTTTCAGTTTCGAATTCCGCTGGAGCACGCTGTCTATCCACGGTGAAGACTCGGACTGCCATTCGTTTCCGTATTCAGAAGCCGTTTCGTCCTTTATTAGCTGAAAAGCCACTAGCTTTCCTCGGTTGTCGCGCGCTACATAACTCAAACCCTGCTGCAAAATGTCTGAAACAAGACAACATTAGTCTCGCTTAATCACTTGGTTAGACCGCTGGCTTGCCTCCGTAGAAGAACTCCCACGCGTCTCCGACCCCCGGCGAATCGTATTCCAATTGCATGGCAGCGACCACTGTGTGTCCATGAACATCATGACAGAAGTAGTCACGCTGCGTCAAGTCTAAAATCTCCTGAAGATCTTTAGTCGTTGCGCTGTGGTAGGTGACACTGGCCAACGACATTAGGGTAAGAACGAACGAACACAACGAAAGAAGTTGACTTTAGTACTACAGTCGACAATCCGTATGTCGCATGTCCGCACCCGTAACGTTCGCCTACCTAGCGCGTCTAATGTCGGTCGCTGTGTGCACAGATAACGGCCCACACCGTTTGCTCTCTGTCCGCTGCGCGCGCAGTTTTTTATTAGTAGGTGCGTGCTAGAACGGACAACTGCTCTGCTTAGGGGTTCAATTTAAGTTGGGTGCAGTGGATACTGAACTACTTCCTGAGCACTCTGTAGCAGACGTCCTGAGTTGCAAGCGGCTAGTAGGGTGGACGAGTATATACATACACAAAAAATGTTTGTGTATTTTTTTGTGTATTTTATACGTATATACACATACACATACACATACACAATCAAAATCCAATATACATATACATACACAAACATGATGGAATACACAAAGTTTGTGTATTTCACTGTTTGTGTATTCCTACTGTATTTTTAGGGCTATTTTGAGAGGTGCTTGCATAATCGTTTATTCAAAAATCGTATCTGCGGCTTCGCGCAACCACTCTACATGTAAATCTATGTTCATCTGTTCATTGTTTGTTTGTACTTCTGTTTTTTGTCCACTATGGTTATACACAGCTTCTCAGAGGACAAACGTCTGCCGAGTGCCGACACCACGCACCACTATCATCGTCATTCCCAATAGCCATTGCAGCGTCATCCCGTGCGTGCGTGCGTGCGCGCGTGCGTGCGCGCGTGCGTGCGTGCGTGCGTATGGACTGCCCTCCTAAAGAGTGGCGTTGGCATACATGATTGTGTCTATTTTCCTCTCTCTTCTTGAGGGTGGCGGTAAATGCAAATAGGCACGTACACTTCCCTTGAGAACACACCTATGCGCTCTCACTTCCTCGCTCCCAGCACCTCAGTCATCAGCCACTGGAAGGAATTGCACCCTGCATATGTTTTTGAAGAGAAGTTTAGCACGATGAAGGAATATAGCCACCAAACTGAGTGTAATTGCTCGCAATGTTAAAACGACTAGCACTGAGGCTGACTCATATTGCACCTCTCCACAGTTCGTCCAGCTCGAGGAAATGGCACTGGCAGTTAGGCGCTACCGGAGGATTTGCGGATTCCCTGGTGATTCGAATCCCCTGTTGCTTGCGAATATTTACGAAGGTTTTGCATATTACGTTGTTGTTACGATGTTGATTGCATGTTACGAAGGTTTATACACAAAAAAATACACATACACAAACCGAAAAATATACGTATATACACAAAAAATACACATACACAAAACATAAAAAAATCGTTTGTGTATATACATACACATACACAAACTTTTTTCGATATCTCGTCCACTGTAGCGGCTAGCTATAGTTCGACTATTATCTTGACGACTAGGCCGCGACCTACCTATTTCACTCTCTGCTAATGAGAACTGCTTACCGTAAATCCTGCAATACAACCCCCCCTCCAATAGTGCCCCCCCCCCCTCCAATAGTGCCCCCGGGTACGGCAAGGTTGAAATAATAGAGCCCCCCCTCCAATAGTGCCCCCAGGGGTAAGGGGTATGTTGTGCCATGTGCCTTTTATGGGCAAAAATATAGTGGAAGGTACATTTATATCGTGTATACACACTACTACTAACCAATAATAGTACGTTTTAGCAACTATTAACGGTAAATCAATCATTAAATGTGGCAAAAGTGATCAAAATCACCGAAAAGTCGGCAATTTTGACAGCGAAACTAGCATTACCATTCAAAATTTTTAGGTTGAAATAATAGAAGCCCCCCCTCCAATAGTGCCCCCCCCCTCCAATAGTGCCCCCGGGTAAGGAGAGGCTGAAAAAATAGTGCCCCGAGGGCACTATTGGAGGATTTACGGTATTTTGAGGGAAAACATTACACTGACGGTC
The DNA here is from genome assembly GCA_030248085.1 of Paralinhomoeus sp. GSCO2_6. Classification (NCBI taxonomy): domain Eukaryota; kingdom Metazoa; phylum Nematoda; class Chromadorea; order Monhysterida; family Linhomoeidae; genus Paralinhomoeus; species Paralinhomoeus sp. GSCO2_6. The sequence continues at coordinate 15,167 of JASAMY010003155.1, read as the reverse complement.
AAGTAGCCTTTGCGAACAACAGCAGCATTTTGATGGTGTACGTGTGTTCGCGCGCCTGTATCTGCGGCGAACGGGCGCCGCGCGTGTCGACGGACCCGCCTTCTTCCTCTGCCCTTCTTTCTCCCTGCATCTGTGCGGTGTGCTCTGTTCCCAAGCGCTGTCGCTTCTCGCTGAATAACCAGCAGCCACAACCTATTGCTGGTTCTGGGTTCTCGGAATGATCACTTTAAAAGCTTGTACATCTCCATAAGGGACCGCGTTCCGTCCAGCGGCACTACATATGGTTCGTTGTCTTCATCTCTGAGTTGAGCGTAGTCGACGCCGTGTCCACAGACGAAGCCAAACTTGGAGTAGAGCGCCTGCGATCCGGCGCCTACGCAGCACACGATCCCCATATCCGACCCGCGTTCACAGGCCGCTTGTATGCTGGAAGCAAAATTGTCTACGAAACGTACTCAACCTCAGCATGAACAAACCACACGCACGCACGTACGAACCACATCTCTATCAACTTGCTGGCGATTCCACATCTTCGGAAGTCCTTCGTAACGACGGAGCTCGAAAAATACGTAATATTCTCACAGTTATTGCTCTTGGCAATTTTCGCCAACTGAGGTCTCGCGTTGAACTTGATATACAATTCGCAGAATCTATTCAATTTCGCATTTCCTCGGAGCATGCTGTCTATCCACGGGGAAGATCCAGAGTCAGACTGCCATTCGTTTTCGTATTCAGAGGCCGTTTCATCCTTTATGAGCTGAAAAGCCGCTAGTTTCCCTCGGCTGTCGCGCGCCACGTAGCTCAAACCAGCCTCTAAAATGCCTGAAGGAGGATAGGGTACTTGCATGGTTGAATTAGAGTGTGAATGGAATTTTCAACTTCAACTGACGTTCAACTCCTGAATTTCGTGCACGACACATTTCGTCTGCTTTGCGCTGTCGCAAGCAACGCCATTTACCGGTCAAATTGACGAGCCCCTCCTCCCCAAGAAGGCCACCTCCTCACCCCCCCCCCCCTCCCTTCCAATGAACGCCGTGGAAGTATTGAATTATAGGTTGCAAAATGGACGCCCAGGGCGTTCGGTGGAGGTGTGCGGAACTATTGGAAGTTCACCGTGCTATACAGTCATATCAGCGATCGCAGGCCTGCCTCGGTAAAGGGACGCCCAGGTGTCAGCGACTCCAGGCGAATTGTAGTCCAACTGCATGGCAGCGACAACTGTGTGCCCGTTTACATCGTGACAAAAGTAGTCGCGCTGCGTCAAGTCTAATATCTCATGAAGTTCTTTAGTCGTTGCGCTGCGGTAGGTCACCAGCGACATGCTGAAGGAGGGAAATAGACGCGAGGGCTGCAGACTGCATGTGATGTGAGCACCCGTGTGCTAAAGGGTTTCTCGCTTAACGTCTGCTGGCCTAGGGTTGACTTTACTACGCACAGATAACGGCACTTTTCGCTCTTTGGAAGGCATTTGGGTAGCCTGCAGAGGCAATGAGGGCAGGCGAGTCAGACACAATGGGGGGGGGGGCAGTACATTGTGCGTACAGGGTGGGCCACCACTAACTTCGGACGTTTGATCGCTATTCGAACTCGAAAATTCGAACAATTGTGTCGAATGGTCCAACTTAGATCCATGACAAATTTTAGTTTATTCGACCAACCCAATCATCTGTTATGGTCAATTTTAGAAGTTCCAGCGGGGGCGCACCTCTCAGCTACAGGACAAACGCCTGCGCCATTTCGGTGGGATGGGAAGCAACACTCTCCCGTCCAATCTGTCCATACACTTCACGGTCATTTGCCACGACTGCGTTTACCATCTGCGTACAACCATGCGCCACGCTTGAAAGCGCTTGCACTAGTACCTGCCGCATTTGTTTGAAAAGATCTAGTTTAACTTAGGTAGTTTTGATTGCTAAATCATGCGCCACAGGCGCAAATTTGGCTCTTTAGCGTCGTTTCAATCATTTTTGCTTTGAAATTGAGAAAACCGCACAGATTACCACATTGCAACAGGGGTGCCAAGTTAAGAAATCTGAGCTTCAGATAATTTGGGAGGGGGAAAGCTTCCCCTCCCCCCCCCCTTGGCTACGCCACTGACACCCAGCCGCAAAATTCTCTTGAACAGCTGAAAGAAGCCATTGAGAACGACGCGTTTGAACACATTGACGCTGAACTTTGCGCCAAAATTTGGCGCAAAATGTGTTGACACTGACAGCAGTGATGGTTGGCACTTTAAAAATTGACTCGTTCTCTGTGTTAGACCATAACAAAAGATTGGGTGATAACTTATGGCTTATATTTGTCATGGATGTAAGCTTGAACAAGTGTTGAAAATTTCAATAAAATCCATGCAGGAACGCTTGAGAAATTAGCGATCAAACGTCCAAAGTTTGTAGTGTCCCACACTGCAAGCGCCCACTCGGCGCAGCCACCAACCTACCGCACGTCTCCCTTGGGCCCAAATAAGCTGCAATCACACTCTAGCCTTAGACCGTCTTTGTCACTTGACCCTACTCTACCAACTCGTATTTTCTGCGTCTCGCTAATCCACGTCTGTTTTGCTCTGACTGACGTGCGTCTCCATCTGTTCCAAACGCAGCCTTCTCGACAAAAAGAAAGATACACAGGCACGACCTATGGCTGGTTTTTCAGAATCATCACTTCAAAAGCTTGTACATCCCCAAAAGGGACCGCGTTCCGTCTAGCGGCACTACGTACTGTTCGTTGTCTTCATCTTTGAGTTGAGCGTAGTCAACGCTGTGGCCGCAGACGAAGCCAAATTTGGAGTAGAGCGCCTGCGATCCGGCGCCTACGCAGACCGCGACCCCCATGTCCGACGGGCGCTCGCAAGCGTCTTGTAAGCTAAAAGAAAACTCGTCAAGGAAACGGACTTGACTCAGCACGCACGCACGCACGCACGCACGCACGCACGCACGCACGCACGCACGCACGCACGCACGCACGCACGCACGCACGCACGCACGCACGCACGCACGCACGCACGCACGCACGCACGCACGCACGCACGCACGCACGCACGCACGCACGTACGCACGCACGTACGCACGCACGCACGCACGCACGCACGCACGCACGCACGCACGCACGCACGCACGCACCAACCACATCTCTATCAGCTTGCTGGCGATTCCACACCTTCGGAAGTCTTTGGCAACGACCGAGCTCGAAAAATACGTAATATTCTCACAGTTATTGTCCTTGGCAATATCCGCCAAGTGATGCCTTGCGTTGAACTTGCTGAAGACATCGTAAAATCTTTTCAGATTCGTGTTCTGCTGGAGTGCGCTGTCTGTCCACGGCGAAGAGTCAGACTGATATTTGTTTCTGTATTGGGAAGTCGTGTCGTCCCCTATTATCTGAAAAGCCACTACTCTTCCTCGGCTGTCGCGTGCCACGTAACTCAAACCGTCCTCCAAATAACCTGAAAACAAACAGGTCGGTGAGGAGGGTTTGGTAATATAATCAGTAAACTCGAGCCCAGGTCATATTTAAATGTTAAGTTTACGGTACTAGACTGTCGTCACACATCAGTGATCGCAGGCTTGCCTCGGTAAAGGGTCTCCCAGGTGTCCGCGACTCCCAGAGAATTGTAGTCCAACCGCATGGCAGCGACCACTGTGTTTCCATGTACATCGTGACAGAAGTAGTCACGCTGCGTCAAGTCTAATATTTCATGAAGATCTTTGGTCGTTGCGCTGTGGTAGTGATGTATCCGGACATACATTGTAAGTACCGTAGTCGTCGCCCTGCTGCGCGCTCTGTATTTACAATGTGTACGCGACCCAGAGCGTCGGCGCGTCAAGGCGCCTCAAGTGGCGCCCATCCGTCAATCATCCGCTGGCCCCTCTGTGTGCCTCTCGTTGCCCGCACGCTCTCACGCTTGCGGGCCTATTGTCTAAGGGCGCCGCCTGCGCCCCATCACCTTGATTGTTTTCGCCTCTCTGGCGCAGGCCAGGCAGTTGGTGTTTGGTCTCGCTCCGTTGACACAATACGGAAAATAAAGCTCGTGTACAGGACCTAACGTGCGCGAGCCACAACCAAGACACAACATTGGCGAAGCGAGCAACATGAACTCCGCGCTGGCCCCAGCCAAGTTCTTGGAGCACCCAGGCGACCCGCCGCTCCGCTTCCCCACCTGGCTGCAACTGTTCAAGCAGTTCACGTTCCTGCTCGACCGGTCCACACCAGCCGCCGGCCAGCTGACCGACCGCGATAAGAACGCCCTGCTGTTCACGCTGCTCGGCAGTGAGGGTACGAGGCGCTTTGCGGCGCACCCGATGGCCAGCCAGATCGAGACGGCTACGCATGACGCCTTCACTGCCGCCATCAAGAGCCTCTTCACCCTGCCGACGAGCCGCATCACCGCCCACTTCGAATTCCAGCGCCGCCACCAGGGCTCTAGCGAGACTGCCATTGAGTATGTCATGGCGCTGAGGTCGATCATGGCTGACTGCGACTTCTCCGGCAGAGAGACCTACCATCTCGCCATCCAACTGGCATCTGGCTGTCGCGATCCAGCGACCCAGAAAAAGCTGCTCACTCAGCCAGAAATCGACTTCGACAAATTCCTGGCTATCATGCAAGCTGACGAGAGTGCAGCGGCCAGTGCTGCCACTCTGCGCGCTGAGACAGCGCCGTCAGTGCACAAAGCAGCTTTCCAGCCTGCTCCTGCGAACCAGCGAAGCCAGGCGACCAAGCAGTCTACTCGACATGCTGCTTCAAAAGCGAACTACGCTTGCAATGGCTGCGGCAGCCGGTCGCACTCCTACAAGGACTCGACATGCCCAGCTCTCCACAGCACGTGCTCCTTCTGCTCTGCTGTCGGACACTTCGAGCGCTGCTGTCGACGCAAGGCGCGCCAGTCGGCTGGCGACAAAGCGCACTCTACTCGCCGCACCAAAGCCTTGCATCTGACCGCCTCTGCTCCCGCCATCAAGAAGCTTGGCACCGCTTGTGACACCTTCACCTGCTGCATTGGTCTCTCCAGCTGTGCTGCGCCCGACGCGCCAGTCCAGTTTAAGGCTGAAGTGGATAGTGGCTCTGACGTCACTGTCATGACAGCCTCGCAGCATCGTCAGCTGCTACCTCACTGCCAGCTGCAGCCGTGCCAGGGCTCGTTGAGCAACTTCGACGGTTCTCTAACGGCAGAGCCGCTGGGCACGTTCAACGCTCTAGCTCACTTCAATGGCTCTACTTCGCCTTGCACCGTCTACGTCCTGCCAGACAGCTGCTGCTCAGTCATCGGCAAGGATCTCATCAAGGGACTCTCTCTACGTCTCGATGGAGAGACAATGAGCGTCAAACAGCTCACTTCCCCTGATGCGGACCAACTGTTTCGACCTTTCTCAACTCTGATGTCGCCAGACATGGGCACCTACCCCGATTTTGAGCACACAATTACCTTGGATCCTGCTGCCAAGCCTGTCGCTCAAAAGCTGCGCCCTGTTCCGCTCTCTCGTCGTGAAGCAGTCGAGCGAGAGATTCAGTCGATGGTCGAAAATGGCGTTTGGGAGCCTGTCGACAAGTCCGACTGGGCGCACCATCTCGTCGTCGTCAGCAAGCCTGACGGCGGCCTCCGTTTGACAACGGATCTGTCTCCACTCAACGGCTACATCACGCCCAATCGATTTCCGCTGCCAACGATTCAAGAGCTGTTTCTTGAGCTCAAAGGAGCAGCTTTCTTTTCTAAACTGGACTTGCGCAAGGCGTTCTACCACTTCAAACTGGCTCCCGAATCACGTCGGCTGACAACGACGCTGACCCATAAGGGCCTCTTTGCCTACTGTCGCATGCCAATGGGCCTCAAAGACGCTGCAGCCGTCTGTCAGCAGCAAGTCAGTCAGCTCCTCGCTGACTGTCCAGGCGTCAGGGTCTACGTTGACGACTTGATCGTCTTTGGCGCCACCGCTGCTGAACACGACGCCAACCTGCAGAAAACCCTGAGCAAGCTCAACGCTCACGACTTCCGTCTTCAACTGCCAAAATGCGTCTTTCGCGCGAGCGAAATCACCTGCTTGGGTCATATCATTGGCAATGGTCGGATTCGCCCTGATCCCAAGAATATTCGACCGATTCTTGACTGCCCAATTCCAACCAGCGTGAAACACGTGCAACGTTTCCTGGGCATGATCAATTACTTCTCCGACTTTCTCAAGGACGTGGCTACACTAGCCGAGCCACTACGTCGACTGTCACGCAAGAATACCCGCTTTCGGTGGGACAGCACATGCCAGCAATCTTTCGATACTCTGAAGAAGATGGCTGCTGAGAGGCTCCACATCTTCATCTTTGACCCGAACTGCCCCACTATCCTAGCAACCGATTCCTCAGACGTCGGTGTTGGTGCAGTTTTGCTGCAGGTCCAGCATGGCAAAGAGGTTCCCATCGCCTTTGCTTCGCACACCCTGCAGCCCAGGGAGCGGAACTACGCTACCAATGAGCGAGAAGCTCTTGCATGCGTCTGGGGCTGCGAGAAGTTTGAAAAGTTTTTGCTTGGCCGCCCATTCACCCTGCGGACTGACCATGCGGCCCTGACGACGCTGCTGAAGCGTCCTTCCAACCAGCGTCAATCCCGCAAGTTTGAGCGCTGGTGCCAACGACTAGCTGCATTCGACTACACGCCAGTCTTCACAAAAGGCGCTGACAACAAAGTTGCTGACTGGCTTTCTCGTCTCCAGCTGAAGTCCAATGCCTACCACATCGACAATGCGCCAATGCCTCACTTGACCAACCGTGGACCTTACTGTGTGGGCGACATGGTTATCACGCGACGCCCGCCTTCTCAAGTCCTCAAAGGGCAGTCCCCATGGTCCGCACCCATTCGCGTCGCTGCCGTTTTGGGACAATGGACCTATCGCCTTGACAACGGACAAATCTGGAACGCGCGCAAGATTCGTCGTTTCTACACGCCATCTCAGCCGAGCCTCCTGCATTCGGCTGGCACCAAACCAGCGTCTTCGCGTCGTTCCCAACGTCCAAACTTCGGCAAACCACCTTCTCGCTTTTCGCCTTGAAAAGCTGCGACAAAAGGAGGGGGAGATAGTGATGTATCCGGACATACATTGTAAGTACCGTAGTCGTCGCCCTGCTGCGCGCTCTGTATTTACAATGTGTACGCGACCCAGAGCGTCGGCGCGTCAAGGCGCCTCAAGTGGCGCCCATCCGTCAATCATCCGCTGGCCCCTCTGTGTGCCTCTCGTTGCCCGCACGCTCTCACGCTTGCGGGCCTATTGTCTAAGGGCGCCGCCTGCGCCCCATCGCCTTGATTGTTTTCGCCTCTCTGGCGCAGGCCAGGCAGTTGGTGTTTGGTCTCGCTCCGTTGACACAATACGGAAAATAAAGCTCGTGTACAGGACCTAACGTGCGCGAGCCACAACCAAGACACAACAGGTAGCTGACCGACGACATGTTGAAGGAAATAATTCGACTTTAGTGCCACAGTCTGCACGTGCGGTGCGCTAACGTTTGCTGTCCTAGCGTTGGTATCACTGCGTACAGATAACCGTTCCTTTTCGCTCTTTGCCAACCAGACTGAGTACAAGTTGAGCAATGCACCACTTTGTCGGCTTTTAAAATTTGAAATACGCATGCACCAATAAAAGTTGCGTTGATCCGACGCATAATCTTGGTAGATGAAATCCATCTCATCTAACGGTCAAATCAAGATACCCTTAAATCGATCGCGATTTTCAAAAATACCTATGCAACAAGATGCAACCAGGTGCAACCAGACCAACCAGACATGTCGGCTTAGGCAAGGCTTTTGCATATTCTTAGGCTTTTGCTTTTGCTTAGGCTTAGGCTTAGGCTTAGACACCAAAATGTTTGGTTGCATCTGTTGCATAGTTGCATCTGGTTGCACATTTTAAAAATTGCCATTTCTTTTCAATTCTTTCGGGAAAAGCTAAACCATTGTATCATTGTACGGAGAGAAGCACACCATAATATTTTAAATGCGTTGACTCTCGATGCTCAACTGTTAAATACTAAAACAACGCGCGCCCCACATGCTCGCCACGGATTTATTTTTGAAGTTGAATGCAGAGAAACTGTGCTAGAAAATGAATGGCGACAAACCAAACGACAACATCAGCTCGGAGGGCTTGCTGAAGCCGCACTTTGTGGATTCGGTAGACGACGCACTGTGTGTGCTGTTGCCCGGCGGAAAACTCAGCGAGTTGGCGGCGGCTCGCAAAGTGCCTCTCAGTTTGCCTGCTGCTGCCGTCTCCGACTGCTGACCGGTGGAGACGACGCCCTTTGGGTGCCGTCGCCGACTGCTAACCGTCTCCGACTGCTGACCGTGCGTGCACGTGCGCCCTGCGCCGGCGCCTGCTCGACTGCAACCGCCTGATGTTATTCCGCGCACAGTCGGCAGTTCGAGGCGGCCTTCCTCTCGGTGGAGTGCCGCTCCTTCGTCACGTTCGACAGCGAGGAGGACGTCTCGCGTTTGTGCGCCTCTATCTTGCCCACCGTCGGTCGCTCACTTGCTCGCTCGCTCCACTCCATCTCTTGTGAGATTGCTCAGCCACGGTCAGCAGTCGGCCGTGGCAGCGTCGGCGCAGCACCGATAGGGGGTCGTCTCCGCTAGTCGGCAGTCGGCGACAGCAGTGTCAGCGGCGTGCGTGCGTGCGTGCCGGGAGAATTCCTCTACCCCCCCCATTTTACGCTGGTCCCCCCTTTCTCAAAGGCTTATTTACCCCCCCCCCCCCATCACTTGGTCAGACATGGTTTGGGTTTGCGTTTGCGTTTGGGTTTAGGGACGGCCAAAGTGTGAGAACCATTTTAGTTGGCGCTACCGTCTGCCACCGTGTGGCCCGAAGATCCCGTCTTTGTCCACAACGAGCGCTTTTGGATCCCCGGGGAGCAGCGCTACTCGACTGAGCTCCGCGCAATGGTGGTCCACTGCAGATACAGCTGCATCGCCACCCGCTACCCCTATTTCTCCACAACGTTTGTGAATAGCGATTTTGTGACTGGCAAGCTATCGTTGTCCCACCGCGAACAGTTTGCGCGTCAGTTTGGAATGTACTTTTGAATGTTGGTTGCAATGGGTATGTAGATCTGCCTCGTTGATCTGCGTCATGAATCTCACGTGAACGCTACCGGTATGTTGTTGGAGTCGCGTCGCTTGTGCGTTGTGTGAAACTTGGGTAGTGCCATTGGTTGCAATGCTAGTCGCAATTGAAAGCTGGGGCTGCGTCGGTGTGAGGTGCAATGTGCCCGTGTTGGTATGTTAAAACGTTGAAAAGAAATTTGGCGTGTGTTGGCGTTGTTTCAGTATTTAACAGTTGAGCATCGAGATTCAACGCATTTAAAATATTATGGTGTGCTTCTCTTCGTACAATGGTACAATTGTACAATGGTACAATGGTTTAGCTTTTTTTCCCATTCTTTCAGACCTTTTGGGAAACCTAAGCTCAGTGAACCAGTGAACCAGTGAACCAGTGAACCGAGAGAAACGCACCATAATATTTTAAATGCGTTGACTCTCGTTGCTCAACCGTTAAATACTAAAACAACGCGTTCAGATGGCGCCAGAAAACAACAAATGGCGCGCTTCAGCGCCACAGAGCCAAGGGCAGAGAAGACCTCGTCCACGGTGTTACGCACCCTCGCCATCGGCCCCTCCGCCTCGTCGCGCCACCGATACGCCAACTAAAGGAGCAACGGAGAGGAGCGCCCGTGTAGATGGACACACTGCGAGTCGGCGCGATCCGAACCGTCTTGAGTCCGTTGAGCACGACGCCGCACTCCTCGACGATGCCGACGCGGATCCGACTGATCAGCGCGATGCGCGCCAGCTGCGGCGCATTGTAGAAGAGCGCCGTGAAGTTGTCCAGCGCCCACGGCTCGGGATACGCTAAAGGGGTTGGGCAGGGACAGTCGTGCGCAACTGCTACAGCCACGAAAGGAGAAGGGAGGAGGGGCGGGGAATGGGCTGCTGACTAGTGGTCTCCTCGACGAGTTGGAAGAGCTGGCTCTCGGTCCACTGGAAGTCGTAGGAGCGCCGGTTGGCCGTGGGCACTGGAGAGGCGGGCGAGCGACTCGAGCGCCCTGCTCAGCGGCTGCACGCGTCGACAGAAGTCGGCGTAGTCAGTCACCGGGAAGTCGCATACGCTCTTCCAGTCGATCGACGCTGCAATCAGCCGAGTGCACGCATGCACAACGGGGCGTTGCCGAGGAGAGTGGGAGGTGCGCCGCACTCACGATTCTGGCGAACGAAGACGGCCGCGTTGCGCGGTCCGCTCGCCGGGGAGGGCATGCGGACCTGTCGGCCGGCCAGTACGGGCGCGTAGAGTACGTAGAGGAGGCGACCGCGGCGCTCGGCGGCGGGCTGGCAGTCGAGCAGCTTCGTCAGCCAGAAGGGCCCGTCCCGAGCGTCCTTGAAGCGGTGGTCGAGAAAGACGAGTCGGCAGAACTGCCGCACCGCGAACGCGTTCTCCGCTTCCGCCGAACGCCGCTCGGCCGAGGGGAGGCGCTCTTCTGAGGCACCGAAAGGACGCGCGCGCGTCAGAGTCACGCGCGCAGCAGAGCTGCCACTCCTGCCGGCTGATGTGCTGCTTGAGGCGCGCCCCCCTTGTTCGTCACGGCCGAGCAGCGCAGCCGGTAGTAGTCGAGCAGGGAGGGAATGCTGCCGAAGCGCCGGCCCCTGAACAGTCGCCAACCCTCCTTCTCCGTCGCCTTGTCGGCCGGTAGTCGAGTGATGAGGATGTGCTCGATGTGCGCGGGGCCCAGGACGCTGATGACGTAGCGCTTCTCGGCCTTGTGCTCCGACTCGCGCACCAGGAAGTCGCCCTGCGTCTGCAGCAGCAGCTCCATGTCCTGGCGAGGCATCAGTCCGTGGTAGTACGGCATCGTCTCCATGTTCTCGAATTCGCTCCGTGGTCCTCTGGCCGTGCCCGGTGGCGAACCCGCCCGCCGCGGAGCCGAGGTGCGGGGCCGCAGCTCTTGGCCCGCCGCTCAAGGACACCCACGCCCGCACGCTCACACGCGCGCACGCTCGCACAAACGCACAAGCGCGCACGCACGTGCACGCGCACAGGCACGCGCACACGGGCACGCTCGCACGAACCCGAACCTAAATCCTGAGTCTAAGCCTATTAGCCTAACTAAGCCTATTGTGTGTGATCGCGTTGTTAGTATTTTACGGTTAAGCACTGAGCGTCAACGCATTTAAAATATTATGGTGTGTTTCTCTCGGTTCACTGGTTCACTGGTTCACTGGTTCACTGAGCTTAGGTTTCCCGACCTTTTTGGCTTGACAGAAAAAAACATTTAGAAAAAAATTGTGATGGCGGAGGCGCTGCAGAAGAGGCTACAGAACGATGTTGAGAAATTTAAAGAAATCGAGAAAGGTCCAGCATTCGATACTTTTTTGTTACCATATTCCTGCAATGTTTCAATTTTTCAGACCGTGAGCGAGCTATTCATGCCCGCCAGCAGCTCGAGACGCAGCTCACAGAGAACAAGATGGTGAAGGAGGTGTCGTTTCGTTTCCGTTCTCTTTTTGTTTTTTTTTTATGGACTATGCAAATTTTAAAAATAAGTTGTTTTTTTTTTGGGAATTCGATTTGCTGGAGTCAAACGCGACGGTGTACAAGCTGATAGGACCCGTACTGGTGAAGCAGGACCCCGACGACGCCCGTCAGAATGTCGACAAACGAATCGAGTACATCTCCAACGAGATGTCAGTGAGCTGTCCCTTTGTTGTGTCAAATGTAATTGCAATGCAGAGAAAGACCTCTGCTGCATCCGCATACCTGTCATTGGTGGAGGCTGGGGGACTTCGATGGGGGCAGGGGTCTCCCACTCGGCTCCAGCCCCCCCCCCCTCGCACTCGGCTAGACTCAGAGGTATGCTCCCCAGCCGTCCTGCTCCTCCCTCTCCCTTTTTATATTTGCTCCGAGCAGTCTAGCGAGAATTTCACTGAGGTGAGTCAATAAGGCAGGACTAGGATGCATACACGTGGTTGGTTGACGCGACTGCAGCAAGCGGCACGACGCGAGTCTGGAGGACCTGGGCAAGAAGCAGGAGTCGCAGCGCGACGGCATCGTACAGCTGCAGAAGCAGCTGCAGCAGAGAATGCAACAAGCCGGCAAATAGCGCTCGCTCGCTGCTCCTCATTTGGTTCTGTCCATACCTGTAACTGGTGGGTTGGTGGGAGGGGGGTTACCCCCCACCATTTTTCCAACACCCACCAAACCCCCTCCCCCCAACCCCCTAGAATTTTCCAAGGGATTTTCATTCTGTCTAAAACGAAAAAAAGAAAATGTTTGGTGTATTTCAGTGTTATATGACCATAAAACAGTTAAATAACACTGTTTAGGCCCTGTTTATACCCATTTTGACCAAAAAGTACAAGTATAACTCAAAGAATGGCCAGCTACCCCCACTTTTTACTCCAGACACCCCCCCGAATTCGGCCGTTTAGCCCCCCCCCCCCCACTCTTCCAGACCCGATTGCAGGTATGGTTCTGTCGCCGTATGTGCTGTGGTCATCATTCGCGTATCATTGGCAGCAGCAGTGTCATCGTAGTTGTTTTCACACACGGAATCGCAAGCTTTTGATGGCACGAAAACGCCGCATCGTTATGGCACTTTGAAAACTTGTCCCTTCCTTCCTTGCAACCCAGTACCGTCAGGGGGTATGTTGGTTCAAAGTTTAAGAGTGAAGGTTGCTTGTGTGCCTTTAAACGTTGGTGTATTTCAGTGGTCTTTGACCATAAAACAGCTAAATAACACTGCTTAGACCCTATTTATACCCATTTTTACCATAAAGTACCAGTATAACTAAAAAACGGCCAGCTACCCCCGCCCCTACATTTTGCTCCAGACGCTTCCCCTCAGAATTCGGTCGTTTACCCCCCCCCCCCCTCCCCGACTCTTCCAGGCCCGGTTACAGGTATGCCTTTGGATACCTGCAATACCTGGCCGAGATACCTGCAAATGTAACCGACGCGGGGGGGGGGGTGGTCGAAAGTCAACCCCGCCCCCACATTTTCCAAAAGTTTTTAACCTGTCTGGAATGAGAAGTGAATCACCAAAATAACACAATTTAGGTCACCTAAGTGTCGGTCGTAAATGTAGAGTTGGGTCTGGGATCGAAAGCACTATTTTGGATTAATTTTTAGACAAATACATAGGATGTAAAACCCAACGTAGCTACTTTTTTTTGTCAAAAACACTTGTGATTGGAGTGTGGGTCCCTTTTGTCAACCGTGCACCAACATTGTCCAGAACGCAATTTCTCATCTCAGGCTGGTGGTGTGGAAAAATCATGGAGGAGGGTGTGGGTGGGGGGGGGGGGTGTAACACCCTCCACCGCCTCGCAACCCCAGTTACACATATGAGTGGAACACCACCAACATCGAACATCTATCATCAGCTCATTGTCAAGTGGCGTTTCTCAGTCTGCCATGTTATTTCAGTGTTTAGTACGAAAGGTTACGGTCATCAGCAGCAATCACCATGCGCACTAGCCAGCCTCTGTTGAAAAAGGGCACCACGACACAAAAGGCGAAGAGGGCTCGCGAGTGTTCCCATGCTGGCGCGGTCGCACGCTCGTCGAGCCCCGGATGAATCTGGCGCCCTGGCAACCCTTCACCATACGCATACGCGAAACGATCGTTGTCCGCTTTCGCGGATTACTTACGCTAATGTGCTGCGGCCGTTGAGAGCAGAGAACGCCGTCTCTCTGCTGGTGGCTGGGCGTCGGGTTAATTTTCGAATTACTCTTCTTGATGGCTTCTAAGTGAGATGAAAGGAGCTGGAATTCTTTTCCACGCCATGAGTTGTCTCGTTCACTTCGCCGCGGCTGTCCACTTGAAATGTGAGGGAAGGTGTGGCGGCTTTCCGTAAAGTTGTGCATCTGCTGCTGTCGAATCGCGTAATTGGAATGGTGGAATCGTTTGCGGCTTCATTCAGGGCTGCTCGACGCGTACGAGGCGCGCTCTTTTAGCATTCAGTTCTACGTCGACTGCGAGTGGAGTCGATTGGCCAACTCTTCTGTGAGTCCCACCCTATTGACCTGTAGTAGGCAGTGAACAGTTGCTGCACCTGTTGCTACTGAGACGCGATTGAAGACTGTAAGACTGACAATGTTTCTCTGGTGGTGTAAAGAACTGATCGGAAAGGGTGAAAGGCAGGAGAAGTGGGAGAAATAAAGCGCATGCGTTTTCTCGTCTTGTTGACATTGTTTGGGATCTGTTTTTGGCGGGGGCGCCGTGGTGCTGTGCGTGAGCCAACACATTTCTTGCTATGTACTGCTGCTGACACCAACCTGTGAGTACTAATCTACTTTGCAGGAATCTCTGAGACCAATGCAGGAGTCTGGTTTTTCCCAGCTCGAGCACTTCCGACTGCTAATTTCCCAGCAAGCCAACGCGTATTGCAGTGCAAATCTCTCCGCGTGTTGTTTGAAGCAGTGGCATTCAGAAATGTAGGTCTGAATTTTTTTGTCAGAGGTTTCTGATTCACATTTTCAATTTTGATGGTTTCAGAGAGTTTGGTCCAGAGCTGCTCTTGCTGAATCCTGACTATCCAAAGTTGGACTTTGTCTTTACAGAACTCAAGTTTGTGCTTCACTATCCCAGAAAGGCGGAACATTACTGGCTGTCGGGTCCAGTGTGCAACTTTCATCCTAAAGCACTGGATCCCAACATTCTTCATGGTAACAATGAGTTGGAGGAGTGTGCTCGGGTGTGTGCCGCATGTGTCTCGCCTTTGCGGCGGTTGTTGTAGAGATAGTATCGGCAAACCATGACGAATACCAAAGAGAGTTGGGCTGGCGTCTGCTGCGCAAGAGGCGCCATGACTACTGGGAGACGGTGTTCGGGGCCGTGCTGTTCAACGGCACCATCGGCTTCTTCCTCTTGCTCTTTCCCTGCTCCCGCCTGCTCCAACGATGGCAGTGCGTTCTGCTCTCCGCTTGCTCGTTCTCTACTAACAACAGCCGTCCCGATGGCACACAATTCTTGAACAGGGCATCGGCCAGCATACAGGCGGCCGTGGATCGGCACAACCGCCGAGTGGCCCTGCAGGTCCGCGTCAAGCGACTGCGCAAGCAGCGGCTGACACGGGAGCTCGGGGGCACGCAGCCGCCGCTGCCGACGCAGCAGCTGACGGACGCCACTTCGCGTATGCCGACG
>JASAMY010000972.1:0-39908 GCA_030248085.1 Paralinhomoeus sp. GSCO2_6 | reverse complement strand
GGCCGGGCAAAGTAGTCGAGCCGCGTGCCGCCGCTCTGCGCCTGCGCAACGTCGAAAATGTGCAATCCCCCAATGTAGCGCGCAAATACCTAATCGAGTGTATTCGAATTTTCGTGAACAATGCATATTAATTGGAATGTGAGCCCGGTAGAACCGCCCGCACACGCAACTCCTTTCACATTCAACAGCCTTTCTTGCATTCGTTTTGTCCAGTAGGTGTTGCACGTCGTACATATCTGGCGTGTGCTGCACTAGAACTGGCTATCTCAACTTCACCAAGCTGTTGTGCTTCTTCGCTTAGCGTATTGACTTTGCTATTTATTTTGGGGGCCAAAGGCCAAAGACAACTGCAAGGCTAGCCTGGCCCTCCCAAATCGTACGACGAGCAAGTAGACAAAACAAGTTAGTTAGACCCGGACTGACTGGGCCAGACACCCACGGCGCCACTTAATCTTTAGCTGCGCTCCATTTCACTGCTAACGCTGGCGGTACTTGCAGCGTCACAGGTCACGCCAAACACGACTTTCCTGTCTCCGTATCATACAAGCTTACACAGACGCAAGTTGGTCCGCAAACGAGAAAATAATGTCGGAGAACTCGGTGGCAGAGCGCAGAAAGAGCACTGGCGAGGCGACGAACCGCTTGGAGAAGAGGTTGAAAGAACTAGCGGGAAAAGAAGAACAGACCTGGAAACAAATATGGGGCATGACATTCTCGGAACTACAAGGTAGGATACGCGCTTTTTAGACACTTTCCCTCTTCTTGTTTTTTTCCTTCGACCTTTTGCATAGTCGCACTGACGCGTGTTGGCTGTGCTGTGTACATGTACAATTCACAGTGTGCAATCTTTTAGAAGCGCTTCGCTGCGGCAAGTTTTCAGCGAGCACGACGCTCCACGGACGAGTTTTGCAATTTTAAGTTCGAGTAAATTTAAAATTGTTGAATACTTTGGGTGGTTTGCTAGACGCAACCATTTCTTTGTGTCAAAGCTCGTCCGCCGCTAGGCTTTTCAAGCGCGCGCTCTCCGTGCGCATCGGAATACGAACTGCGTTGCGCAGTGGATCGAAGAAGCTGAAGAAACCGCGAATCGGCTCGACGAAAGGTACCGACATGGCGACGATACGCGGCCAGCACTCTTTGGGATACCGTTCAGCATCAAAGAGCACATTATGGTTAGATATTGATGATCCTGCACCCACCACACACGATGTCAACCGATCGGTGTTCAGATCCAGGGCTACTACGCAACATGTGGTTTCAGCAATGACGCTGACATTCACAATATGGCAGAATCAACCGGTCCAACAGTGCAAGCGCTGATAAAGGGAACGATGGACGTTTCTTTCGAAAGCATCAAACAGTATCACATTGCAAAACCGCAACTTAGTTGAAAAGCAACTGTATGTATAGTGATTCAAGTTGAGCATTGCTCGTCGTCTACCGTTTCCCATGCGGGCGCTGTCGCCCTGTGCACCACCAATGTGCCGCAGACGCTGGCGAGCATGGGCTGCGACAATCCTGTGTATGGCACGACAAAGAACCCCTTCAACAACGGCCAAAATTCGCTGAGTCCTGGTGAGAACGACTAGACGCAAAGGATTTGGCCGAGGCTGCGGCAGCGCAGCAGTGCAATGTTAGGCGGTTCGTCGGGCGGCGAGGCGACGCTGGCCGCTTGTGGGGGCAGCGCGTTCGGCGTGGGCACGGATGGCGCCGGCAGTTGCCGACTGCCCGCCGCCCTCTGTGGCGTGTGCGGATTCAAGGTTCGTGACGGAATCCTTCAGCAGCAAGCGCATACTTGTTGCTGTGGTGGCCGACGACGCAGCCGACGGCGACGCGCGTCACGCCAGACGGCATGGCGGTGCCCGTAGCGGGCACGCTCGAGGGCCTCGGCGTCACCATGGGTCCTCTGTCGAGCGACGTCGACGCCCTGGCCGCGTGTCTGTCGGTGATGTTCGACGGCGTCGAGCACAGACTCGACCCCTACCGAATGCCGCAGTCCTTCAACCGAGACCTTTACAAGAGCACCAGGTGCGCGGTTGACTCGGCCCGCAGGTTCAGTCGAAGCAAGGCCCTTACTCACTGCACGATGCAGGCCACTCACGATCGGATACTACTGTGATGACGGCGTCATCGAACCCGTGCAGCAAGTTCAGCGGGCTGTGCGGAAAGCTGCGGATTTTCTCGCGTCGAAAGGGCACACGCTTGGTTTGTTCCTCTAGCTGTAGATCTGTGAAATGGACGCCGTCGACAACTCAAAATGTACTTTAGTCAAGTGGAGACTTCCCGACGCCGAACGCGCGACTTTCAACTGCTTTGTAGCGTTTCTCAACGACACTGGCATTGGCATTACCGAAAAATTAAATGCTGGTCTTGTTTCTGACCTCAACAAGGAGCTGTACAGGTTCTTCGATCCTGCCCAGAGAGAGGAATGGGCCAAACAAAAGGGGCCGCTGAACAAGTATGCATCGATGGGTTTTTACAATGGTATTCTGAAATCTACATCTCTACTGTTGTACTTGTTTGACACAGTGAAAAATGCGAATAACTTTTTCACCGCTTGACCAAATGTCACCAAACTTTTGAACGTTTATAGCAAACACCGGGCGACATGTTGTGCCAGAGTTTCAAATTTCTCCGTTACCCCTACCATGAGATACGCAACATAAACTTTGTGGGTCGAATTTCAGCCCTTAAAATTGTGACGGTTGAGTGACTGCTCATGTTTCGTGTTACCAAGAACAGCCCAAAGCTGATGCATATTCCAGGCTGCGTTGGGCATCAAATTCATCTGTTTTCAGCACCATGGTTTCGTTCATTTTCGGAATTTGACAGAATCCGCATCTGTCTCGTGGTTTGTCGGAATTTTCATAAAATTGGAAAACAGTCCGTTTCATAAAATTCCGCTATTCGCCTTTGGAACAGAGTACGAAATATGCTGCTGCACATTGAAAGTTCTACTATTAGAGTGCTGGGGAACGATTGTTTAAGGATGCGTGCAACGTAGGTAATCGTATTTTCTTACCAGAATAGTCGCCGAAATTTCACCCCTAAGTTGGTGTTGCATTATCTCATGGTAGGAGTAATTGAGAAGCGTGAAACTTTATCACAAGATGTCGCCAGGTGTTGGCTATAAACGTTCAAAATTTGGTTGGAATCGGTAAAGCGTCTCTAAAGACACGGCGGCGCGGAAAATCTGCGCCGCTATTGCATACGTCAAGGTGGACGGCCCGACGGCATTATCCTACATTTGTGAATCGGTAAAAGCGGTTAAAAAGTTATTGGAATTTTTCACTGTGTCAAACAAAAAAAAACACTGTATCTTATGCTTCTCTAATTGCGTGCGTGCGTGCGTGTGTGTGTTTGCTAGAAGCTCATTTGAGACGCTTCGCTGGGGAGATGCCGAGGACGGCGGGGGATGTGAGGCGGGCGTTCGCGTTCATGCACGAGTATCGGTCTCGGGTCTGCGCCGAGTGGAACGAGCTGCGTCTCGACGCTGTCATCTGCCCTCCACTCGCCTGTCCACCCATAGATCACAAGTTGGCCATCGAGGTGAACGGACGCAATGCACACTTCATCTAGTATTACTGAATTGTGTGTTGAACATGAGCGGCGCTCTATTGTCGTGTTGCAGAATCTGATTTTGGCCAACTACACCGCCCCATACAACGTGCTGGACTTCGCCGCTGGCGTGGTCACGATAGGAAAGGTCGAGAAGGAAGAAGCCTACAAGCCATCGAATGTTGACGCAGACATTGCGAAGATATTTCAAGAAGCAAAATTCAAAGGCTTGCCTCTCGCCGTGCAGGTGGCAGCTCGCCCAGCAGACGACGAGGTAGCGTTGAGAGTCATGAAGGAGCTAGAAGAATACAAGGATTAGAAAGAAAATAAAATATTTGTTGGAAATAAAATATTAATTGCTAACATTAGATGGAAAGCTAACTACTGGGCTAGAAATACAACATTTGGCAAAGTGCTAACAGTAAATGACTACGGTAACTAAGAAAGAAATTTACCGAATTTCCTCCAATAGACGGGCAGCCTTTAACAGACCGGCAGGCTCCAATAGAGCGGCACCCTACAGGCTAAATCAAAAAGCCGGTCTATTAGAAGAAATGCGGTAGGTCGGTAATAGGCAATTACGGTAGCAGGATAGAAGTTTTCCACGTTGCGAACATTGATTGAACTTAGAACACATGGATGTGAGCATCATTGCTGACATTGTTTGCACATAGTTAGCAAAATTCTTGGAGAGAGCTGTTGGAAGCCTGATCCGTGAGAATATACATACCCTACGTTCCAAAGAAGTGGTGAAAATTCATAACTGGGAACCTTCGTATGACATTCAAACAAGTTGGCTGAACGATAATGTAAGGTACCGTAAATCCTATAATTAGCACCCCGGGGGTTAATTGATTCGTTCGAGCTGTAGGAGGGTGTATATTTATAGGTGGCTGACATACTGGAAGGGTCGATGTGTGGAGAACTTTGTTGGAGCAAAGGCGCGTGGAGGCGATTTTTTAAAAGGGAAAAAGACGCTGCTCACATACGTCGGTACACTCTAACGCACTCTCGCACAGTCTCACATGCACATACATGTACATACATACATACACATACGCGTACTCGGCCATACGTACACCCAGAAATGGAAAAATTTTGCCTTTCAGACGGTGACCTATTTAGGGAGGGGGGCGTAATTATAGGGGGGGGGCTTCTTATCTAAACTCAAGTCTCAAAGTGGTCTTGAGAGGGTGTATACTTATAGGGGAGCTAATTATTGGGTTCACGGTATTTTCACAGTGCCTGTGGAATCACTGGAAGCAATCTAAAGTGAGGAAACAATTGGCGTGGGAAATATTAGGGATTAACCGTCAAAAAAGCAACCATAGCGACGCCATCGCGCCGCGAGAAAGCTGCTGAAGAAAACAGTGCACTGTTCCATTAGTGCATTACTGTACATATATGTAGTTGGTTGGACGACGCATTCAGCCTTCTCGCCTGCTTTCATTTTCTCCACGCACTGGGCGCTTGCGAATGAGCAACGCCCGGGGCTGGAAGATCAGAAAAAGGAGAAGAAGAGAAGCCTTACCGCTTTCCTGTTTCTACCAATGTACAGGTCCTTAGAAGAGGATGAATCAAATATGGGCCGGGACTAAGGAGACGAAGCAGTGCCATTGCCTTCTAGCGCATTTTCAGGGTACGCGGGTAGACTGCAAAGCGCGTCGAACCGCATTAAGGCGTCGCCGGGACGGGACGGCCGAGCGAGGCGCCGTGGTGTCGTGTTATTAGCTCTTCTTATAGAGTGCCCCGACGAATGCGTCGCACGCGGCTGCGAGCCATTTGTCAGTCGGGTCAGCTGAGTCGACGTAGCCTCCTCGCGGCCTCGCACACTGCGCGTGCTAAGTGGCTGTAGGGAGAGAGAGAGAGAGAGAAAGATAGACTGGCGGAAATAGAGCAGCGTCGTCGAGCAGCAGACGGAACACAACAAGAGGCGGTGGCCCTTGAGCGCCGATCGAGCGGCGCAAGCTTAGCGCGTCTTCTCGACGCGTCGCGGCCGGTCCGGCCCAATCAATTTGATAAGCCGCTTCCGCCGGACCCGGCCGCGGGCCGTTCAATTAGGCAAAAGCAGACAAAAGCAGTGGACAAAAGGGCGAGACGAACGGCCCTGCCCGGCAAGCGTGGGCGAGAATGGCCGGCGCCGAGCAGCGACTGACGGCCTCCACGCCAGCCACGCCCGTCGTCAGGACGGCGCTGAAGAAGGCGCCCGCCTCCCTCAGATGCGCCAGCGGTTCGTTCAGTTGACCTCGGTCCAGGGCACCGACAGCACACTTTTTCTATATGCATAACGTGCGCAATTGCATGGATTCAATTCTGTTTGGCGCCTCCATGTGCGACGTTGCAGCGTCGCAGGCAAGCCGACGTTCAAGCTGCAGCCCGAGTACATTCCCATCAAGCGGTTGTCGGAGGATTCGGCTGCGTCTCTGGCGCCGTCGACGGCGTCGGACGGGGGCGGGTCGGCGTCGTCGTCGTCGTCAACGTCTCTGGCGGCGGCGGCGGAGGCTGCGGCGGCGGCGGCGAAGGAGCGCCAGCGGATGCGGACGCTCAAGCGGCTCATCACCATCGTGGCCGTCGTCATGACGGCCGTCTGCGTCACCCTGGTCGCCGTGTCCCTCATGCTCGGCAGGGAGCTACACGAGTGGCGTGAGTCGAACTCCCCTTGCGCCTTCGCATTGTTACACGCGTACGCACAGCCTGGTTGGCGAGCATTCTCTTATCTGTCCTCCTAAATCCGCTTCACCAAGCAGTGTTACACTCTAACGCCGTTCGGTCGAAAAATGGGCACTGTATGGTAGGTATAAGAGCTACACCACGTGTACGTTCAGTCAGTACTACTGTAGCTTTCGCGATTTTCCCCTATACACTGCGCACAAGCACGTGTAGGAGCTACTTGTACGTCGGATAAAAGAAAGCCGGCGGCTTTCAGTGCGGCTCGAGAACAGGGGCACCGCCGAAGATCTCAAGCCGAACGAGAAGCTCAATTTCTTTATCGGCCGGCGCAAACCCGGCCAAGCCGCCTGACAGAGACGCTTCTTGTTCTCTACCCAACCACAGCTCCGTTCCTCCAAGCCCAGCACCAAGGGATCCACCTGCTTCGAATCTCCTAATCAAGCACCTCAGATGTGCTTGACTGACTGACTACGCGACCCCAGCCGTTTTCTCGGTGAAGCAGCCGACCACACTGACTCGTTGCGTACTTTCCATGTTGCGTGCACCACCACGCTTTATTGACGTACATGTACGTTTGGCAGAGAATGAGAAGACAAAAGAGACACGCGGAAACGTGACATGACACGCACGCAGCAGCCGCGGCGTTGCTTTCTACACCGCGCCGCGTGACGCGTGTTGGGAGCGAGGCGCCCAAGGGAATGCGGTCACTACAGAGTGCGTGCGTGCACGCGCGTGCAACCGCCTGTTCACAATGGAGGGCACGGTATGACTACGACGACACCTAACGGGTTGGGTGGCATGTGCCGTATGGTGGACAGGACGGCAGCGAGCGCGCCCGCTCCCGCCGACCGTTGAAAAAAACTGTCCATCTTTGTGGCGGTGTGCGTGCAGTCGGCCGAACGCACGCCACTACGTCTATGTACTTCTTGTTGCATCATCGGAGGTTGACTGGGACGGGCACACGCTTCCTACAACCGCTCTCCCAAGCAAACAGAGAGAAAGAGTCACTGTTCTCTGTTCCACTTCGAATGGCCCATACGAACGCGCTCGCAGCGTAGCTCCACACGGATAGGACGCTTTGGGGAGCGCAGAGACAACGACTGCTGGGGCTGCGCCGCGTGGGCGCACGCGGCAGCGGGGGCGTACAGGCAGCGCATCAGCGCCTCGGTCTCGCAAATCCCCCAGGTAAGACAGGTTCAGCTGGACACGCGCGTGTGCCGCTTGTACGGAACGGGAACGAGACGGGACGAGACGCAACAGGGCGGGGAGGGACGAGTGGGCGAGTGAGTGGTGGTCGGAGGCTGCCGACGTGACATGCTCTTCTTCACTTATAGCTGCGACGACTGCCGCAGGTGCGGGCAGACGAGGCTGACTACTGGCTGTTGTCGGCGAGGCCGCCGCTGGGCGCGGGGTCGCAGGGAGGCGACTCGACCGCCACGGCCTCTGCCTGCTGCGGAGCGGGCCGAACGGTCGGCTCGCGCTTGGGCGCCGGAGGAGACTGGTCGGCGCCGCCGCCCTCCTTGAGTGGGGCTATCGCGTGATCCGCAGGCGTCTCTTCCGCGAACTCGGCGGAAGCGGCGGGCGCCTGTGTCGCGGGGGGCCGCTGCTGGTCGTGTTGCCGGCGCTGGTCGGCGGCGGCGTCGGCGGCGGCCGCGTGGCCGAGCTGCTCCTCGTCCTCGTCCACGAACTCGTCGGGCTCGCCCAGGTCTGGCGGCGGCGTCGAGGGCCGCGGTCTGTTGCAGGCGGCGACGAACTGCTCCCAGGAGCGGCCCTGCAGCAGGCAGACGAGCACGACCGTCATGTTGTCGCAGCCCAGGCCGCCCATCTGGCAGTCGGGCGCCAGGCAGCGCGTCAGCAGCTCCTCGCACACCTGCGCGTTCCGGCTAGCTCGTCGCGCCCAAGCCGCCAACGGTCCCACCTGCGCCGGCTCCTTGTTGGCGCCGATTCTGTCGCGGCAGAAGTCGACGACCTCCTGATTGCTCATCACGTCCCAGATGCCGTCGCAGGCGAGCACGATGAACTCGACGTCGCCGGCGATCTCGCGCGACAGCACCTCGGGACAGGCTGCAAGCGAGCGGCTCATTCTCCAACACTTCGTTGTCCGCCGCGCGCCACCGCTGCGCACCGACCCGTGACGATCTGCTCCTCGGGCGGCTTCTGCTCGTTCTTCTTGAAGACGAAGTCGCCGAGCGCGCGACTCAGCGCCAGGTTACCGTTGACGCGGTTGAACTCGACCCATCCTCCGGCGGCGATGATCCGCCGCGCCTCCTCGTCGTTTGCCGGCTTGTGGTCGTACGAGAGCGGCTGCACCAAGCCGCCCTCGCTCACCACCGCGCGCGAGTCGCCCACGTTCGCCTGCCACACCAACCTCCCTCCTCCTCCCCTCCATCCTCTCACTCACCGCCCATCTACCGACCGTCGCGTCGCGCACCCCCGCACGCACGCACACACGCTCACAAGGGACAGCCAAGAATCAGCCAACGAACGTACGTACGCAATAGATCCGATTGTTTTTTATAAGGACAGCAATGGCCGTCGTTCCTGCCATCTCGTCTTTCATGTCGTCATCTGCAAACGGTCAGAGAGACCACGATTGCGACCCGTTGCGTCCAACGCACCACTCGAGAGCGCGCGCAAGCGCTCTACTCTACGTCAACGGACACGCATGGGGACTGTACGCTTGCTCGTCTCAGACTGCACTGCACGCACGCTCTCACCCCTGAGCATGTCGGCGTCGAGGGCGAGGAATCCGTCCTTGAGCGCGTTGTCCACGTCTCCGCGCCGGTACGCGTCCGTCTGCGTGATCTTCTTGTGCAGGTGCTGGCCCGCGTACTGAGACACGCGCGGCCCTGCAGTCAACACGCCAAACACACCGTCTGCACGTCCGCAAGCACGCACGCACGCACCGCCGTGTCCGTCGTAGACGGCAAAGAAGGAGGCGTCCTTGTCGTCGGGAAGGGACAGCAGGTGCGTGTGCGCGTCCTCCATGTCTGCAATCACGACCAGCTGTTCACTTAGTCTCATTTATGCAGTAGAAATGAAATCAAAATCAATCAGAATCCAAAGCGCTGTCGGCAATTTGCGGCTGGGTGGCAAAGCCCCCCCCCCCCCACTGGCGCGGGTCCACCCGTTTTTTTTTTTCGGGACAGACCACCCTAGCTAGTGCCAACCGGAAATTATGGAGAGGGTACCCCCCCACCCATCCAGTTACACAGGTGTGCTGTCGGAGCAGTATAACAACAGGACACGCCCGCCACCGAAAGCGCGACCACGACACGTGATTTTGTATATGCCTAGACTCTAATTGAAGAGACTTGGCGTTTGCCATTCTGCTCAAATCGACGCAACGTAGCACAAAATGTAATGACGGACAAAGACTGTACTTTACGAAGCCAAAAAAGTTGCAAAGTTACAAAAGAATCCCGCAGCAACAGTTTTGGGGATTGTAGCGTGAAAACATATACGGATGTTGGCGTTGCATCGATGGCGCTTTCACCAATCAAGAATTGGCCTGTTAGAAGCCCCTCACTGATTCTCCATCCTTGCATGCTAGAACTGGCAACTTTTGCAAAGGAATTTCCGCAGGAGGCGGTCTCCTTGTTGGTGACGGGTTCGGACAGCGTCTGACCCATCTTTTCGTGCTTTCTGCTTGATTCTCCTCTACTTTTTTCTCTCTTCTTTCGCAAAAAAATCAAGAAAACCGCTGCATTCCCGTTGAATTTGCAGGGAAAACCCTTTTGGGGTGCACGGTGCACCCGGGCGCACGGGCAGACCTCTTTGGGGGAGACAGCGCAACAATGCACACCGAAATGTTATTTTTTGCTAAACCGTGGCGCCCTAAAGGATACCAAAGACGTTTATGTGGATTCTTACGGGGAGTGGGGCCACCACTGCGCCAGCAATCGACTAGTCTTTGACGAAGGTTAGGTACAATTGCTGGTTGCTCTTTTTTTTATAGTTTGATTTAAATTTACTTTATTTGATCTTCAGCGATGCACTCCACGGGGAGGAAGCGCAAGACCCACGACGAGTGGGTCTACAGCCTTAGGGGGTACAAGTCCAACCCCCCCCCACCCACCACATTGCTCACCCTGCTCTTTGTGGCTGCAGAACGCGTTGCCGTGGGCGTCGGCGGATAGTGGCTGCAGACCTGGTGATAGCGCACCGCGAGCGCTTCTTCATCCCACCAGAGAAGCGGTTCTCGGGCTCGAGCAACAGTCGCGGCATGCTCCTCCACTGCCGCTACAGCTGCGTCGTGTCCCACTATCCCACTACAGCAACCGTATCTTGGACGCCTCAGTTGTGCAGGAAAACCTGCGCTTGTCTCAGCGAGAAAAAGTGCGGCTCAATTTCGGTATGTTTCTGTAACCTCGCCCCACTAAAGAATGTTGAGTTGTTCTCGCGCGCCACCTTACGTCGAGTGCTAGACAATTATGCAACCGCTGTCATACGTGTTGAGTATAGTTTGTGGGAAATGCGGAATCGCACGCACACACGCACTGCATCGCACGCACGCATCACATCGCATCGCACGCACTGTGCAGCAGTCATTCTACACGTGAAATAAACGTCGTCAGCCCGCTGCCACTGTGGTACCGTGAGCGGCCCCTACACCAATACATTGCCTCATTTGGGAAATGATAGAAAATTGAATTGAGCGAAGATTAAACTATTTGCAGATGACTGTAACTGTACTGTACTGTACTTACTTACAGATGTACTTACTGTACTTACAGATGACTGTACTTCCGCTGCAGAGCAGATGAAGATCGGGCTGCACTAAGTGACGCGCTAGACAGAGTGGACGAGTGGGCTCGGCCAAATCAGTTGCAACTGGCTATACAAAAATGTACTGTATTGCACATTGGACGCACCAACCCGAGAACTCAGTACTCTATTGGGGATGTTCAACTGAATGAACAGGATTGTGTGAGGGACCTGGGCGTTCTAGTTAGCCCAAATTTTCGATTCTCAGCACATGTCAGGCACGTCGCTCAACTGGCAGCTATCCAAGTTAACACGATTTTTAATAGCTTTCAAACACGGGGTACAAAATTGATGGTTCATATGTTCAAAAACCTATGCGCGCAGCAGACTAGAGTACGCTTGTACAGTCTGGAATCCCAGCATTAAGGTGACATTGAGCTCCTGGAATCTGTGCAACGCCGCTTTACAAAGCGTCTGTCTGGTATGGGTGTGCTCTCATAATCCTGACCGACTCATCTATCTACACCTGGAACTTTTAAAATTGCGCAGATTGCACGCTGATTTACAGATGGTCTACAGAATAATCAATGGCTTGACAGATCTGCAGTTTGGTGATTTCTTTTAATTTGCCCCACCCTTACGAACGCGCGGTCATTCGTTCAAATTGCGGCACCCTCAGCAGCGCACTCTGTGCCGGCAGCACTTCTTCGCAGTGCGCGTCGTCGCTGCTTGGAACGGACTCTCCGCTAACACAGTCTCCGCCCCATCCCTGCTCTCTTTCAGAAACCGACTTTCTAAAGAAAACCTCTCTGATTTTCTGACGGTAGGTTTGTAAACCGCCTTAACCTTTTGGCGTCTTTCCTGCCCCACCCCACGTAACGATCAGCCAGTCTCAGTCAGTCCAATGGCTATGTACAACGTACCACAGTGCATCAGCGTCGCCCACACACGCGTATTCGTACGACGGATCGCCTTCCCTCGAGCGTGTACATATCGCATCATCGTGCTTGGCGTGTAAGCCTAATTCGCGTGTACGTCTGTCGCGTGTCCGAGTACTTCGCGTGTACGTGTACCTCATGTGTTTGCGCGTTGCCGATACCTGGTGAACTATGCTTTTTGGTTGCGTTGATGCCTCCCTATATGACAAGCGCTATTTTCTTTTGCCTGTTGTATAGTAACGTGTTGGGTGAAATACAAATCAAATTGTGAGTGAGTGAGAATTGAACTGAGTGCCTCTTTAGCGCTGCCGTTTCAATATCGCTCACAAACCGTTTTGAAACGGCCGCCATTTTCGCAATAGTGCGGGAAAACGGTCCCAGCAAAACACAAATTGTAAATGGGAGCGGTTGGCGGAAGCGGTTTAGAGAAAATAACATTTCGGTGTGCATTGTTCCGCTGGCTCCCCCAAAGACGGTCTGCCCGTGCACCCGGGTGCACCGTGCACCCCAAAGGGGTTTTCCCAATTCGCAAGATTACCGCAAATGTTAAACGAAGGCGGAGGTAGTAACGATTTAGAACAATGCTAGGTGGAGTTATTTTGGTGTTTCGTAGGCGTAGGCTCATCAAGAAGTACCACGCTTTCGGCGCAGAACGTGTTCACACTTCACAGAAAATCACTGTGTCGCAGATTTTCTACCAATCATTACATTGGGTGCATTCGTGTGACGCATTTGTGATGTTAGTCCATTCGTGAGGGGAAAGACATATGTGGCATCATGCATGTAACCGGGTTTTTGAAGTGGGGGGGGGGGTGGGAGACCATTCTGGGGGGTGGGGGGGGGGGGGTGAGCAGATTTGAAGAGGGAGGGGGGGTGTCAGAGGGTAAAAAAGTGTACCTAAATAGTGCCTAAATAGGCACTTTTTGGTCAAAAATAGGTAAAAATAGGCTATAAATAGCGTTAGTTAGCTGTTTTAGGGTCAAAAAACACTAAAAAAGGCGAAAAATTTTTTACAGTTGTACAGTTCTACTTTTTACAGTTGTAGACAAGTTGGAAAACTTTTGAAAAATTCTGGGGGGGGGGGGTCTGGGGGGGTTGGGGAGGGGTAACTTTTGACCTGGGGGTGGTAACCGCCCCCCCCCCCCCACCCCCCCCCAGTTACATGTATGTGTGGCATCTTTTCATCAGTTGAGTCCACACAAATGAAATTGTAAGTCTTTGGTCAAAGAAAGACATGTCGAAACCATGAAATCACTACATTTGGAAAGTCAGTGTGCGTTCGTGATTGTGTAGGAGCTCTTTCCACCTGACAAGTCGAGTCCACACAGGTGGAGTTTCTAAATTCTGTGTAAGTTGTGTGCGCAAGTTGCAAGTGTGAAACTACCTCGCAACAACCATTTAGGTACATTTTGGGCTGTCATTGAGTAAATGAAAAAGATGTCGTCACTTACAGCATCGCAGAGGGCTAAGGCGAGCGTGATGCCAACCAGCAATGCAAGTGTTACTTTGACCACATAGCAGGTCTTCGGATCGGACATCTAAAACACCCCAGGGTCATTCTAATTCTACTTCTAAGGCGGCAAGCGCATCATTCAGCCTTACAATCGGTCTAATCTCGCGGTATCATTGCCTTGTGAAAGAACGTGCGGATATTTCAGAAGAATGGGCTACATACTGCAATGTTGGGATCTTGCGTATTCCAGCAACATGGTGAAATCGAGCGTCATGTATTGTAAATACTGTATTTCATATACCACTGCACATGTCATATACATACAACACACCGTAAATTCTCCAATAGTGTCCAGGAAAGCACTACTGTTTCAACTTTTTGACTACCTCGGAGCACTATTGGAGGGGGAACACTATTGGAGAATTTACAGGATTATGGTGCTGAGGAACACATTACAAACATTCTAGACAGTTCTCTGTAAAAGGGGGACGTTGAAATTGCTGGAGAATCATTCTAACACTGACACAAATCGAATCAGTGTCAGTGTATACAGCAAGCAGAAGGAACGGCCCAGCAATGCCAGATATGCAAAGCGAACAGAGGATTGGTAGATCGTCCGGCAAGTTGTTGTTCATGCCAATTTTTCGTTCCATAGCACAGCAACAAGAAATAATCACTAAGGCTGAAACAACAAGGTTAAACTCATCTACATTTGGCCATTATGCTTCATTACATCTCGACAGCCTCAGTCACCTCCGAGAGTCCAGAACGTGGTCTTCATCGTAACACAGCTTGTATTTTGTGCTGTAGCTTGAAACGCGTTGTCACTGTTCAAGGTTAAGCGTGCAGCAGTTGTTGCACAACAAACGGGCGCTCGAGAACTGCTGATAAGCTGTTTGTACCAATGTTATCGATCCCATGAAACGAACCGAGGTTGTTGCTACCCTTCCGTGACGTTCATTATATTTAAGATGTACAGGGTGGCGCGCACCCTCGACTGGATGCGTTTGCGATGAAATAACTCTAGCGTTCCCAAACCGATTTACTCCAAATTTCACACATCTGTACAACACAACCCAACTTACACTTCCGCCAAGTTTTATAAAAATCGACCAAGTGGCTTTAAAATCACACCATATTGAAGGCAAATCCTGATTTTCAAGGAAGCATTGTTTCAGCGAGATGTTCAGTTGTGTAAAACAATTTCACAACTAAAAATGCGCTTTTCCAAGGACAATTTGCGCTCAACTATTTTTGCAGTCGACAAAATCGAAATTGTTTTGGCCACCGGATTGACATGACAACTACTCGTTATTGCGGGACACTTCCCTGAAATTGAGGATGTGCCTACACGATGCTTTGATTTAAAAACGACTTGGTCGATTTTTATGAAACTTAGTTCTGCTCTACCGATGTGTGGAATTTGGAGTAAATCCGTTTGAGAACACTAGAGTTATTCATCTGCAAACGCGTCCAGTCAAGGGTGCGCCACCCTGTATGTCACGGCCACTTTTACGAGAAATAAAAAACAATATAATGGTGGTAGACTCGATCCAAAAGAATAAATTTGAGCCTCCTAAAAGCCTGGCTAAGCTTGGCTGTCAAAGCCTAAGCCTAAGCAAGGCCTAAGACCTCTAGTCCTTAGCGCCATTTTCTACAGTATTTTTCACGATTGTCTATTTTCTACAGTATCACAGCATAGGATCCCGTCGCAAGGCATTTACGATTACTATTACGACGTCTGAAAATTCAAAAAGTGAAACCGCTAGAAATGGCGCAAAAGTCTACGGGTGTTGTTCAACTTCATACTGAATTCTTGAAATATGATCCAGTTGCGGGGCTTGAGCAGTGCCCTTGGTGTTGGAAGAAATTTGAGTCAGGAAGTATGGAAAAACTGAGCTTTCAAAACTTGCCTCGCGTCCACTGCCTTGTGCGCCACCCCAATGAATATGTTCAGCTGAAAAAAGAAGGTTTTCGATGCAAATCTTCAGAATTGGGCAAGCAGCCTTCCTGTAGCGAACCGAACAAGAAAATTGTGTCCAACTCCCAGTCGGCTAACACTGTGAAAGGAAACAAATCGAATCATCCTCGAGCGACCTCAAGCAACAATATTAAAAGAGAACAGCCACGAACTTCCAGATGGGGTAAATATTCCGAAGTGACTGCCTTATCGGTGATGTGCACAAGAGCCCAACACAGCTGGGAGCTTCCATGTCGGTGCGTCGTTTGTCCGCCCTTATAGTTGCTGTTCTCGCATTTTTTTGTTGGTTCTTTTCTTATTTCCTTGGGTCTTTTTAGGTACTTTTCGTGCAGAAACCCTCGCTGCCACTTCCTGCACAAGCCTTGTCCGAAGAACGCGCAGTGCCCAGAGTCCAAATGCTCCCTGGAGCACGACACGCGCGTGCGCACCTGCCACTACTGCCGGAAGACCCTCTCGAGCTGGCAGAAGCAGCTCTACCTCGACATCAAGAACTCTGCCGCCAACAACAAGATCAAGTGCTCCGCCGAGCCGAAGAAGCCCGCAGCACCACCCACGGCCAATGTTGCGCAGCGAGGCAGAAGCCAACGCGGACGAAACACGGCCGTCCGTTCCACTGGCGGTGCTTATGCGTTTCACTTGTATTGTATGCTAAATTTCAAATACGGGGGAGGCTTGAGGAGACGGAGGCGAGTTGCCCTAGGTCTGAGTTTATAACAGGTGTAGAGGTTTGGAGGGGGCCGCTCGGACCCCCCCCCCCCCCCCCGAACAAGGGTCGACCCATCTTTGAGAGCATTCTCCCCCCCCCCCCAATCCCTGCCCACTGCTCAACCGATCCTGAACGATAGTAATTGCGTGTTTTGGTTCTTTTTCGCGTTTTTTTACAATATATTTAGACAATCCGACGATGTTATTTTGACGAAAAAGTGCCCACCTACCTATAGTCTGTGTCAAATGCTCGTGAACTGGAGGTTTTTTGGGAAAATATCGAAGGTGCTTGAGAATTAATTAAGAAGATACTATATAGATGGATAGCCCAGCTGGAGCTCCGATTTATTCTGGTCCTTATTTGCAATTCGGAAACTACCCATCCCACAATTGCAACTGACACCAAAAAATCACCTTTTTACTGGAAGGACCTAGCTTGCTGAAAATTGCAGGATCGATAGGTGCCGACAGGGCCATCTTTCACTCCAAAAATGGTTCAATTCGAATCGTGAGATTTTGAGATATCGCCAAAACAAAATTTCAGAAAACATTAAAAATGGCCAAAATCGCGATTTTCTAAAAATCTAGGGGCACCTTGTTAATATCTCGAGAACCGTATGCTGGATCGATATGAAATGTTTTGCTCGCATGTAGTCCAGACCAAGACCTTTCCAATGATATGCAAATTTTTGCTTTGACTCCTTCTGTGGCGCTATTACGGTGCGATTTCCATTTCTGGCGGCAACGCTAACTAAATTCGATGCCATTCGGGTGTGCTTTGGTGGAATGGTCTGAAATTTGGCCGCCACGTGACCACAGCCGCCACGCAAAAAGTATTTTCAATTTTTTGATTGGACCTTTCGATCTAGAGAAAAGGTTGAGAAACTGCCAGAGTCGACAAGCTCAAATTTCTGGTTTTTCTTGCTGTCTGTTTCACGTGTCATAAGTCACCAGAGAATGGTGTATTGTAGTCAAATTTGACATGCGTTTGGGCGATTGCGTCCGTTACACATCCCCTTTACGACTTTCAATCGTATCCATAAGAGGAGCACAGAGTTATGGTGCAAGGATTAGTGACACTGCAAATGGTGCATTCCTATAGTCTTTCTGTCTGTGCGATTTTGTCATGTTGACGCATGACATCTCTTTTCTCTATCTTGGAGTGCACGCACAAGCAACTATGGCAATATTTGCAACTCATTGGCTAATGGCTTGAAACTGGTGCTAGTAGAATGAGTCAACTCAAAAGTCCAAAATTTGCACTTGTTGACTCTGACAGTTTCTCAGCCTTCTCTCTAGATGGGAAAGTCCAATCAAAAAATTGAAAATGTACTTTTTGCGTGGCGGCTGTGGGCACATGGTGGCCAAATTTCAGACCATTCCACCAAAGCACACCCGAATGGCATCGAATTTAGTGAGCGTCACCGCGAAAAATGGAAATTGCACCATAATAGCGCCACAGAAGGAGTCAGAGCAAAAATTTGCATATCATTGGAAAGGTCTTGGTCTGGACTATATGCGAGCAAAACATTTCATTTCGATCCAGCATACGGTTCTCGAGATATTAACAAGGTGCCCCTAGATTTTTGGAAAATCGCGATTTTGGCCATTTGTTACGTTTTCTGAAATTTTGTTTTGGCGATATCTCAAAATCTCACGATTCGAATTGAACCATTTTTGGAGTGAAAGATGGCCCTGTCGGTACCTATCGATCCTGCAATTTTCAGCAAGCTAGGTCCTTCCAGTAAAAAGGTGATTTTTTGGTGTCAGTTGCAATTGTGGGATGGGTAGTTTCCGAATTGCAAATAAGGACCAGAATAAATCGGAGCTCCAGCTGGGCTATCCATCTATATAGTATGTTCTTAATTAATTCTCAAGCACCTTCGATATTTTCCCAAAAAACCTCCAGTTCACGAGCATTTGACACAGACTTTAGTATCTACACGTCATTG
Organism: Paralinhomoeus sp. GSCO2_6; assembly: GCA_030248085.1. Classification (NCBI taxonomy): domain Eukaryota; kingdom Metazoa; phylum Nematoda; class Chromadorea; order Monhysterida; family Linhomoeidae; genus Paralinhomoeus; species Paralinhomoeus sp. GSCO2_6. The sequence continues at coordinate 21,944 of JASAMY010000972.1, read as the reverse complement.
TGGTGTGGTGCGTAGATCCCTACCCACTCGACTCTCTACTAGACTACCCCTGGCTTCACGCCCAGTGAGCACTTTGGCTAGAGTATCAGTTCGACTTGCAAGCGGTTGGACCGCCACGAGTGATCTATATTATATTCTTTGTGCAAATGTCAGTGTGTGTGTGTGTGTGTGTGTGTGACCTTTGAAGCATTTGTGTGAGAGTGCGGTGGAATTGAGTTGAGAGCGATGTCGGTCCGAGTTTGATAGTGGCCCGATCTGATGGTGGTTTCAAATTATCGGATGCTTGAATTACTTTGATGTTGCCTTATAAGCACACACACACACACACACACACACACACACACACACACACGCACACACACACACACACAGTTCTTGTTTGTTTCCAGTTTTGGACGAGACTGTTGGCTTCTAGCTACTGGATCGATTCTGTTCAAAAGATCTCCTCAGAGTTCATACGCGTTGGTTCTATCATGCCATAACGAGTCGTCCTCGTCGTGCAGCTTTCAAAAGGAGTTGTGATCTGTCCACTATCATTGATTGTCCGATTCGTTCGTTGTTCAATGAGTAACACCTCAATGTTGAATTTGTTAGAGTTGCTGTCCCTTCCTACCTCCTGTAGTTGCCTGCGTGCCGTGCTTCAGTTGTCAGGGCGGACTCACAGCACTCTGGTCGCTGCGCCATATAGCAGCCTGCGTGTCGTGCTTGGCTGTCTGGCGACGACGCTTCGCCTTCCGCTGCGATTTCTTCGAGCGCGAGACTCGCGCTACGGATGCGCAAACCAAGGCTAAGAGGTGCGCGCAAATCGGATGTACGGTCAGACTTCGGCCCGGCGATGGGTCATGCGCGGCTTTGCAAAGAAGCGAGGGCGCCATCGACACTCGACAGATTGGCGCCATAAAAAAACGGATTGGCGCCGCCATCGGCCGGCCTGGAACGGGCTACGTTGTATGTAGGTGCGAATCATGGTATACGCAGTGGAGTATGCCTAACGGTATTACGATATATTTTATATACTAGCCGCTTCGAACTCAGGACTCCTGCTTGCAAAGTGCTCCAAAGTGGTCCAACATCAATTTGTCTCATGAAATAAAATAACGTTGAGAATAAATGAGATTAAAGCCAAAGGAAGTCAACCAATGCAACCAATGCAACCAATGCACTTGTGCAATGCAGGAAAACATTTCACCTTTTTTGTTGTAATGCTTTATTCTTGCGTCATTACATCTCCAGTCATTACATTCGATAGTAAAAATTAGGCACTATACCATCTTGAGCAGACACACCATAAATCCCATATAGGCAGTGGGCTAATTGTTTTAATCAGCCCTTCAGAGTCAGCTAATAATAATTGGCTTTTTTGTAATCTGCATGGTTGCTCACATATGTTCATGCACCTTGATCTGCAGGCGCAAGGCCTTTGGACCTCGTCTAAGCTAGGATCGCGATCCGACGCTTGGATTCCATTCCAGCTCGCCGTGGGCGGGCGGTTTTCGGCGGGCTTCGGCTTGTGTCTTCCTTACGTGGTTTTTTTGGCAAAGCACAATTGTTGCGTCCGCATCCGCAGCGTCCGAAACCTAAGTGAAGCCTAAGCCTAAGCGAAGCATGAGCCTAAGCCAAATCAAAGCCAAAGCATAAGCCTAAGCAAAGTCTGGACTAAGCCTGAGCAAAGCCTAAAATTAAGAAAGTTTTCATCGGACGCAGCAGCGGACGCGGACGCACGCATCAATTGTTTTCAGCCGTTTTCTTTATCGGGGAAATCCAAGTTCATTGGGCCATTGGACCGGGCAAAACGCACCACAATATTTCATTTATTGCGTTTAATGCGTCGACGATCAGTGCTCAACGCCAAGAAAAACTAAACCAACGCACCACTAAAACGCTAACACATACACGCGCATGCGTGCGTGCGCCCACTCGCGAGTCCGTGCGTGCATGAGTGCGCGTGCGTGCGTGGGTGCGTCCGTGTGTGTGTGCGTGTATGGGTGCGTGCGTGCGATCGAGCGTGCGCGTGCGTGCATGCACGTGTCCATGTCCATGTGCATGCGTGTGCGTGCGAGCGTGCGCGCATGCGTGCGTGCGTGCGTGCGTGCGTGCGCGTGTCCGTGTCCATGTGCGTGCGCGTGCGTGCGTGCGTGCGAGTGAGCGTGCGTGCGTGCGTGTGCGTGCGTGCGTGCGTGCGTGCGTGCGTGCGTGCGTGCGTGCGCGTGTCCGTGTGCTTGTGCGTGCGTGCGCGTGTCCGTGTCCATGTGCGTGTGCGTGCGTGCGTGCGTGCGTGCGTGCTTGCGTGCGTGCGTGCGTGCGCGTGCGTGCGTGCGTGTGCGTGCGTGCGCGTGTCCATGTCCATGTGCGCGTGCGTGCGTGCGTGCGTGCGTGCGTGCGTGCGCGCGTGCATGAGCGTGTAATACAAGTTTTTATAGCGTTAACACCTGTAAAACAAAGTAAAAAATAACAAAAAGTTCAAAGTTTTTATAGCATAAACACGTGCAAAACAAAAAAGTTATAAACAAAAAATTTACAAGTATTTCTATGGCAGACATTTGATCCCAGGACCTTCAGAACAGTAACGGACATCATAACCACTACACCATTGATCTATACGGGACTGTTTTCTAAACACTTCTGATAAGTCAGAAGCGCGCATAAAATGTGCTATATTATCATATAATTTATTTATATTTGCATAGCGCATGGATTACGATAGCTTCAGTAGTGCCACTCTTATTTTGATGGTAAAATGTGCCAAGCAAGCTTCATACAAAATTTCAGCTCAATCCATCCAGCAGAACTCTATGTGCTGCAGACAGAACCCACAAACAGTCATAAGTACTACTGTAGAAAAAGATAATGCTATATCTCGGGATTACGGTGTCGAACTGGAAGGCGGATGTGAGATTCGTGATCACCACGGTCGATTACATATATCCCAAGCAGATTTGACACTGAATTCTCAAATTCAATCAAGCGCAATTTGCATATTCAATGCGTCGTATCTCGTGCTTACGGTATTGCATTGGAAAACGGATGTGATATTCGTGATCAGCACGGTCGATTACATATATCCCAAGCAGATTTGACACTGAATTCTCAAATTCGATAAAACACGTACGCGCAATTTGCATATCTCGCGGATTACGGTAGCTTCAGCGGTGCCACTCTTATTTTGACGGTGAAATGTTGCAAGCAATCTACACACAAAATTTCAGCTCAATCCGTCCAGCACAACTCTCTGGGCAGCGTTGCAGACAAACAAACAAACAAACAAACAAACATTGTGCTTTAGTAATATAGATACCTAACAGCAGAGTTCACGTTTTCGTGTACATATGTCACGAACCCTCCCTTCCCCTTTCGTTTATCCCCAGGTGTGTGTCTTCCCTTCAAGATTGTGCCTGATACAGTGCATGGGCGTTTAAGCATTGATTGTGGACATAGTAGGTACATGCCACCAGGTTCCATGTGTCAGTGCGGTATACATGTTGTACATTGTACCTATCATTGTAGTGCACTTAGGTATGCGTTTAAGCACAGAATATGGACATATGTACGTGCCACCACGATCCATGTATGGTATACATGTTGTACATTGTACATACCATTGTACGTTGTTGTGCACCTGTGAGTGTAAAGTAGCCACTTATGTATTTGTATGACCATTCGAGGCTTTCGTGGATCACAATAGCACTGAAACACCCTCTACACAAGGTACACTTACACTAATATATGATGCCATACATCGTTTGAACCCTCTTAACAGAAAAAAAATTAACAAATTTAACCAAAGGTCGATTTTTAAACCATCTCTACTCACATCTGTAACTGTGGAGGTGGGGGTCCATCGCCCCCAACATCTTTCAATGATTTTCTCGGCCTCGCAAGACTACGACTTATTTGGCTACGAATGGTGGTTGCCTTCAAATTTTGGCCTTCCTTGTTGTGTTTAGCAAACTACAGTCAGCAGAGAAAGAGCGTAAACTCGGCAATTCCAGGAACCAAATTCTAGTGACGTAAGAGTATGATGACGCATTGCTCTCTGGAACGAAAGGTTACACAGGGTGTCATCATGGACATGAGAAGCATTGCCTTTCCATTGTCGGAGTTGCCTTCGACCGTTCTTCAAGTGGTGCTTGGTCGCGGAGCGTTCTCGCTGCGACAGTTGGCCCATCTGAGACTGGTGTGTCGGAGATGGTGTGATGCATTGCCTCCGGGACAGCCATGGCAGTCTGCGGCGGAACTCGGCGTGAGCGTGAGAGTCAGCGACACGAGGATGTGGGGAACCGTGGGGATCACGTCCAGCCAGAATGTGCGCTCCTCCAGCTGCATCTCGTGCAGCGGTGTCACCGCCAAGAAGAAAGTGTCCGAATCCCGGACTCGGTGTGCACTGCTTCGGCAGAGGCTCCAAGGCTACTTGTCGCAGTGTCGGAACGGCGGACTGTGGAAGGTGACTGTCGCCATCTTCTGGGTTCACGGCAGCACGAGAGACAGCTTTCAACATTCACTCGACGAACTTGACGCGTTTATCACTACTCTTTCGAACATGCACAAGACTCTGCTGAATGACGGGCAAGTTGCGTATTGTAGCTATCGCTGTGATACTGCATTGCCTATTTTGTTGAAATTGAAAATAGCGAAGTTTGGCATTCTAGGAAATGGATTGGGAACCTAATGCTAAGGTTCAACGGTTGTCTTCTGTGGTCGTTGTTTAGAAGCTCAGATTTGTTCGATCATTCTGTTGAGTTGGCGAACTCAAGTGAAGAGACAACCGTGAGCGTCGATTTTCCCAAGGGTGATCATTCAGTGGAGCCACCAATTAACGGCACCTATGACCTTTCTACTTTGTGCTTTGCCAGAGAGCTTCAAGTGCGATACGCAGCTAGCTTTCCGTATGTCTCAGATAAAAGCATGCTGCGAAGTCTGAAAAGGCTGGAACTGGCTGTGCTCAATGACGTGACGAATTCTCAGGTGCAATGCTTCCCCCTGTTGTCAGTTTACTTACACCTTGACATGGGCGCGGCGGAGCCGTACCCCTCCTCCCAGAAGCATTTGTAAGTGACTTGTAGTTTCTTAAGCTGTAATTTTTGTAACTTTCGCAAGCCATTTGTAACTTGCCATCCAAGCTTCTAGACGTAACCAGCTACCCGAGAAGTGTTGCCCTTCCAGGTATAGCAGTCCCTTCTACCCCCCCCCCCTTGTACCAGGGTGCGGTTCCAGGTGCACATCATTCGAGTTACGATATTAACAGCTTCAACAGAATCTAAAAGTAGAAACAACGAAAGAACACTACGGCAAACGGTGTCGGCTTCAGGGGAACTTGTTTGACAACGCCACGGAGTTGCCTTCAGTGACGCAGCTGCGACTCGCGTATTTGCTCGAGCGAGTCGTGGACGGTCCTCCGCTTTTGAAGCTCATTCGATTTGCGCCAAATCTCGAAGCGTTGTCCATTCAAGCCTGGACTTTCACTGGGGAGCCAGTTATACAGGCCAACTTGACTCTGGCGCCATTTCTGGCAGAGGCGACACAGCTCCAGTTGCTACTGGTGTCCATGTTCAAGTTGGCCAAGCCGTGCGCGCTGAGAGCCACGAGGTGGCCTCACGAGCACCGCTTGCAGCTCCTAGTGCCCCACTCGGACACGGGAGCCGAGCTGCACAGCCTCATCGTCGGGCCCAGTGTCATTCTCTGGCGCACAGAGCAAGAGAGACTGCGGTTGATCGCCCAGTTCTGGTCGGAATGGGCGTCTCATGGCCAGTTAGAGCCCAGGTGATGTGTGTTTCGTCCACACAAGCATGTGCTTTTCAAAACGGTCCTTCGTGCCCGACACAACTATGGCGAACGGCACTGTAGCCAGGTCACTCGTGCTGCGTTTTCTCAATCGGTGATACGACTTCAGCTACATACACGTGTTGAATAGCTGCTACTGTGTAAGCTGTTAGTGCTGATTGATACTACTGTTACATTTAAAATCGTGACTACTCGTTTAATCTCGTCCTTGTTTAATCTTGATGTCGTGTGCGTGCGTGAAGCGACGACAGGCTCGGTGGCCAAGACAGGGCCGCCTTTCCGACCGTCTGACGACACGGAACGTTACTGCCAAAACGAGAAAATACTCGCCGCCGACCCACAACTGAGCCTACAAAGAAAAACGCACGCCAGAGCAGTACAGTGGAGAAGTCGCAGGGGGAGGGGGCAGACAAAGGAAAAAACCACGAACACTATAGCAGCAGAGGGGCGTCTGATCACAAGTACGTCCGTGTGTTGCTTACTGTGCGTCGAGTGCTACTGCTGTACGTACGTACGTAGGCGCGCGTGGCGACGAGCAGGTAATCAAGGGCTCGCCGAGCAGGCAGTTCAACCGCGGCTCTTCAGCTGACCCGAGAGCCAGTCCAGGCCTTCGTACAGGCCGTCGCCGCTCGTCGCGCACGTCGCCTGCACGAGACAACGCACGCTGCGGCGCTCCCTCCAACGCTCTCCCCCACCACACCACCACTCACAGTCACACACGTAGACAAGACCCAACTCACTCACTCACTCACCAGTCACAACCACAGGGCCTATGGAAACTGGGCCAGAGGGGGGGGGGGTAGGTAAATCGCCCTTTCTTCGAAGGCTGGGTGAAATTCGGAATTTCGGGATGGATTTTCTTGAGTCGAAATTTCACCTAAAAGCTGTTCTTTTGCTTATACATGTGGTCAGAAAGCCTTCTTCGCCCATTTTTAGCTGAAACAATACGGTTTTAGGTGAAATTTTGATCAATGCCCAAGCATTGCGATTCACGACCCCGCTCCCTCTCTTCCTAAAATACCAATTTTCATAGGCACCGCACCGCAGACACCATGTAGGCACGCGCCAAGCTGCAAAGCGAGACGTTCTTACTCACCTGTATGTACCAGTTGCGGTTGCGCAGCGTGTGCAGTCCCAGCTTGTCCGTCACCTCGGCCGCGTTCATCGCGTTCGGCAGGTCCTGCAAGTGACGCAGCCAGCGCCTTCTCTGCCCAGTTCTCGCGTGCGTGCGTGCGTGCGCGGTGGGGCGCGTCCGCGCCTGTTTGTTGGCAAAGACGAGGAGGACGGCGTCGCGCAGCTCGTCCTCGGCCAGCATGCGCATGAGCTCCTCGCGCGCCTCCCCCGCACGCTCGCGGTCGTTGCTGTCCACGACGAAGATGAGGCCCTGCGTGTTCTGGAAGTAGTGCCTCCAGAGGGGCCGGATCTTGTCCTGGCCGCCCACGTCCCACACCGTGAACGCGATGTTCTTGTACTCGACCGTCTCCACGTTGAAGCTGAACGGGCGCGACGTCGTTGGCAAGGCACGCAAGTCACGATTGCCAAGCAGTGGTATTGCGGTGGGCAAGACCGTGCAGTGCAAATGTCAGGCCCTTTCGTCACTCGTCGACCGTGTACACTACGAAATAGAAGGATGCCTATTGTATTGTATTCGTACGCTGCACAGCTACCCGATGGTGGGAATGGTGGTGACGATTTCGCCCAGTTTCAGCTTGTAGAGGATGGTCGTCTTGCCGGCCGCGTCCAAGCCCACCATGAGGATGCGCATCTCCTTCTTGCCGAACAGCCCCTTGAACAAAGAGGCGAACACGTTGCCCATCTTGCGAAACCTCCTCTTGCTTCCTTTGTCGTCGTCACAGCAAAACAGAGAGGCAACACCAAAAGCGCCTCGTCACACGCAAGCAAAATGACCGTAATCGTGCGGTGAGTGATTCTATCGAATTAGATCAAATCCTAATCCGCAATTTTGAAAATTGTTAGGATCAACTTGACGTTGTTTGCTGCCAGCAACGGTTTGGTGTTGTGGCACGGTAACTATAGCACTACTAAATTAGCAGCACCATAATTGATTACAGTAGGTTCTGGAGGGTACAAGTAAATAAATCAGGTCACTTTCATAAGATACCATAAGATACACAAGAACGCAACTTCTTCTTGCACACTTGCTCTGCACGCCTTACAGCCTGCAGGTAGTAGGCATACACGTGGGATCGAAGCGTCAAAGTCGGAGAGAGTTTGGAAAGAAGAGTCGGGTTAAAACTGCAGATGCAACAAAGTGTAGTACTAGTCGGCAGCGTACACTTGTCTTTGCTGACGCGCACTTCCCGTGCTGGGTGGTCTGTGTCACATGTCTGAATTTGTTCGCGTCGTACGATTGTCACAAAACTCTGCAGAGAAATCCGGTACACCTAAGAAGGCAAAATCAAAATTGATCCTCTACTGCCACTGGTTGACTTTGCAACTAACAGTTGTCAACTTCATCACATTTTAAATTCTGCTTGAGATGCAGGTACTTCACATGGCCGTAGATCCAAGCGATTGTAATAAGTGCACAAAAGGCAGAGAAAACAAACCAGACAACTTCGGGGATGCCAGCATCCAAAAAAGCCTTAAATAGCTCATTGAGGCCATAGACTTGCACTATTTCACATATTTTATACGCGATGTGGATGAGCGCATAAACACGCGCGAGCTGAAAGTTTTTGGAATGACCGCTGCGCGTTGCAAAAAAAGTCGAAAAGCTTGTTTACGTGCCTCAGTGGGCTCAACAATTTCTTGGACCAGCTTCAATGAGGCTCCGGAGCAAGCCGAAGACAGCAGATCAAAAATGAGCTTTAGGTAAATCTAAAGACAGTTTAGCTTTTCTTGGATAAATTTACTTATATTTGCCTACCTGCCATGTCGTCGTGGCAAATCCTACAGTAGCGGTAGAGCACGTAGCCGAAATTCCCGATATCAGCATCATCGTGCTGTAGTTGAGTCGTAAGCCTTTCCGAATTAAAGCAGAACCAACCGTCGCACCAACAATTTCTAAAACAGAACAAAACTGAATGCTTTTGTCGCGATGTAGTCGTTACCACTTGCCACAAAGACCAGTCAGAAGTAGGTATTTTCCCAGGTCTCCAGGTTCCCATCCAAACTGCGGCTGCAGAGTGTAGACTGCAAGCAGAGCTAAAACGAAACGAAACGTGCGAATAATTTTTTAAACGGACTCGCCATTTCGTTGCATTTACTTTCATCGTTGAAGTTGGCGCTCTTTGCAAATGAACTCTGCGAGATGGCCAATATGAGACCAATTTTCATAGGCACCGCACCGCAGACACCATGTAGGCACGCGCCAAGCTGCAAAGCGAGACGTTCTTACTCACCTGTATGTACCAGTTGCGGTTGCGCAGCGTGTGCAGTCCCAGCTTGTCCGTCACCTCGGCCGCGTTCATCGCGTTCGGCAGGTCCTGCAAGTGACGCAGCCAGCGCCTTCTCTGCCCAGTTCTCGCGTGCGTGCGTGCGTGCGCGGTGGGGCGCGTCCGCGCCTGTTTGTTGGCAAAGACGAGGAGGACGGCGTCGCGCAGCTCGTCCTCGGCCAGCATGCGCATGAGCTCCTCGCGCGCCTCCCCGCACGCTCGCGGTCGTTGCTGTCCACGACGAAGATGAGGCCCTGCGTGTTCTGGAAGTAGTGCCTCCAGAGGGCCGGATCTTGTCCTGGCCGCCCACGTCCCACACCGTGAACGCGATGTTCTTGTACTCGACCGTCTCCACGTTGAAGCTGAACGGGCGCGACGTCGTTGGCAAGGCACGCAAGTCACGATTGCCAAGCAGTGGTATTGCGGTGGGCAAGACCGTGCAGTGCAAATGTCAGGCCCTTTCGTCACTCGTCGACCGTGTACACTACGAAATAGAAGGATGCCTATTGTATTGTATTCGTACGCTGCACAGCTACCCGATGGTGGGAATGGTGGTGACGATTTCGCCCAGTTTCAGCTTGTAGAGGATGGTCGTCTTGCCGGCCGCGTCCAAGCCCACCATGAGGATGCGCATCTCCTTCTTGCCGAACAGCCCCTTGAACAAAGAGGCGAACACGTTGCCCATCTTGCGAAACCTCCTCTTGCTTCCTTTGTCGTCGTCACAGCAAAACAGAGAGGCAACACCAAAAGCGCCTCGTCACACGCAAGCAAAATGACCGTAATCGTGCGGTGAGTGATTCTATCGAATTAGATCAAATCCTAATCCGCAATTTTGAAAATTGTTAGGATCAACTTGACGTTGTTTGCTGCCAGCAACGGTTTGGTGTTGTGGCACGGTAACTATAGCACTACTAAATTAGCAGCACCATAATTGATTACAGTAGGTTCTGGAGGGTACAAGTAAATAAATCAGGTCACTTTCATAAGATACCATAAGATACACAAGAACGCAACTTCTTCTTGCACACTTGCTCTGCACGCCTTACAGCCTGCAGGTAGTAGGCATACACGTGGGATCGAAGCGTCAAAGTCGGAGAGAGTTTGGAAAGAAGAGTCGGGTTAAAACTGCAGATGCAACAAAGTGTAGTACTAGTCGGCAGCGTACACTTGTCTTTGCTGACGCGCACTTCCCGTGCTGGGTGGTCTGTGTCACATGTCTGAATTTGTTCGCGTCGTACGATTGTCACAAAACTCTGCAGAGAAATCCGGTACACCTAAGAAGGCAAAATCAAAATTGATCCTCTACTGCCACTGGTTGACTTTGCAACTAACAGTTGTCAACTTCATCACATTTTAAATTCTGCTTGAGATGCAGGTACTTCACATGGCCGTAGATCCAAGCGATTGTAATAAGTGCACAAAAGGCAGAGAAAACAAACCAGACAACTTCGGGGATGCCAGCATCCAAAAAAGCCTTAAATAGCTCATTGAGGCCATAGACTTGCACTATTTCACATATTTTATACGCGATGTGGATGAGCGCATAAACACGCGCGAGCTGAAAGTTTTTGGAATGACCGCTGCGCGTTGCAAAAAAAGTCGAAAAGCTTGTTTACGTGCCTCAGTGGGCTCAACAATTTCTTGGACCAGCTTCAATGAGGCTCCGGAGCAAGCCGAAGACAGCAGATCAAAAATGAGCTTTAGGTAAATCTAAAGACAGTTTAGCTTTTCTTGGATAAATTTACTTATATTTGCCTACCTGCCATGTCGTCGTGGCAAATCCTACATCAGCGGTAGAGCACGTAGCCGAAATTCCCGATATCAGCATCATCGTGCTGTAGTTGAGTCGTAAGCCTTTCCGAATTAAAGCAGAACCAACCGTCGCACCAACAATTTCTAAAACAGAACAAAACTGAATGCTTTTGTCGCGATGTAGTCGTTACCACTTGCCACAAAGACCAGTCAGAAGTAGGTATTTTCCCAGGTCTCCAGGTTCCCATCCAAACTGCGGCTGCAGAGTGTAGACTGCAAGCAGAGCTAAAACGAAACGAAACGTGCGAATAATTTTTTAAACGGACTCGCCATTTCGTTGCATTTACTTTCATCGTTGAAGTTGGCGCTCTTTGCAAATGAACTCTGCGAGATGGCCAATATGAGAATAGCTCGTTTAAACTGAAGTCGGCGCTTCAAGAGCACCCGAAAGGCTGACGATACGTGTTTTGTTGTGTGTCTTGTTATCACCTTGGCGAGCGGCTCAGTTGACTGTGCAGCAACTCTATTCGTTTGTGTGTGACCAACTGACTTATGCCTACATGATCGGAAAGGCTGCAACACGTCGCACGCACACACCTGTGTCTTTTGTGCTGAATCTCCTTGAGAAAGACCAGAATACAGAAGAAGGCAACGACGACGATGAGTAAAGACAGAGACATGGCGACAACGTATTTTGTTCTTGGGTTGGCTGCAGTGGCCACTTCGACAAGCGGCACTGCCAGACAGAGACCCAACACAAAGCCGACAGATCTCCATGCGGCTAAAGATGTATATTTGTAGCGCAGCTACAATGTAGGTACTGGCTGTTCATAAAGCTAAGGGGGGAGAGAGAGAGTTACACAAAGGACATGAAGGAACAGTTGTGTTGTCGATTTACTTGCAGCTTTTGCTGGGACTGCACAGATAAGCGCCAGTCGCCACTTACTCGCTAGCATGATCCTGGGAAAGAACGTTTTGGGCTTGCTTCTCGTGTCGTCGCAAATGTAGGCGCAGGTGAGTGGGACCACTGGTGAAAAGGGCCCGAATGCCATTCCCGCCAACGTAATGATGCCAGCTGGCAGCGCAAGTGCGCAACTCATCGAGGCCGACATCAGCAGGCAGGCGAACACGTAAAAGGAGAAGCCGAAGAGAAAGATTGGCTTCCGACTGGGTAGCACGTCGCCAATAGAACCTGCAAATTGGCTACACGTCTATTTCAAGTAGGCTGCGGGCCCGTACCAATGATTGGAGCGCACAGCGACTCTGTGAGCACTCTTCCAATCCCAAAGTACTGCAGTATGGTGGCCGAGTGCTTGGCCAGCTCCGTCTCCTGTTCGTGCCACGTTCTGTTCGCAAAAGCCGGCTCGTCCCTCTGCTTGAAGAGGCGCATCTTCCCCTTGACGCCCGCTGGACCGTAGGCCAGTATAAGGGCAAAGGCGAAATAGGCCGCCGCGACGCACAGCTCGATGTTGGCCGCTTTGAGCAGTCGCCACGTCGACTTCAGGCCCAGCGTCGCCTCTTTATTCATTCTCTGGAGCAAAAGGCCGCCAACGACCCTTCTGGGCCTACAAAAGGCCATGCCTTCAAGCCATGCCTTCACGAGTTAGTCAAACCGATCATCAACAAAGAAACGGCTGAGGGAAACGACGTGTAGCGGAAAGAAAGACTGGGCGTTACGATAAAAACAATCCTCCGCGTCAAGGCGAACGCAATGAATACAAAGGAAAAAGGAAAGTAGTTGTGAATTGACGGCTTGTTCTAAGACGCGACCATGAATGATGACGCAAATGACCACGAATGAAACCACGAAGATCATATGCGCCGATACTGTGTGGTCCAAGACATTTGAGTAAATTCGCCAGAAATGCCAACTTTTTTCGGGGAGTTTGTAACGTGAAGCGGACGGTTTTCTTTAAGGATGGAGGAGGGTGCCTATCGAGGGAGCGCATACGGTATAACTAGCCAGTCAATAGAAATGAAACGCACGAATGCGACCATGAACTGCATGTGATAATTTTCTAATAGAGCAACGGATACATGTCCCCTTTAACACATGCAGTTATAACGAAGACGACGAAACCACCAACCGTAGATTTTGAGCGCGGCCGCAGTGCCGTAGGACGACGCTCCAATCGCTGCAGCAATGCAAATAAAGGAGAAACGGCGAAGGCGCCTGTCTATCGAGTCGAATCGTCTTGATCGGGGCGCCTACAAAAATGCATGCACTCGCACACAAAATGTTACGTATAATCTGTTCAGAATATCTGGAGTCGACAACAAGCCTGTCAGAGTTTGTTTGCCGTTCAACCGTGCAACTAACTAATGTAAGGCTCGTTTGCCGAATCACAATCAGAAGTCGGTGACAGCCTTGTTGGAACAAACTATGGCGGCGAAGTAGACTGCGTTCACTCAAAGGCCGGTCAATTGATCGTATACGGTGGATATGTATACTTTTATCGGCATGACACCTTCACATGCACATTTGTAGCTTTGTGACTTTTATCCGTCACACGAGCCGCCTAAGACATTTTGAAGAACGCTACCAGCACTCTAGGGTCTACAGTACGAGAATTTCGACAAAGGGTAAGTCTTCAGATGTGCCCGTGCGCCGAAGAAGAAGACTTTCTGGCAGGGCATGGCAGGGAAGACTGGGTCGCCGTAGGCTCAACAACAACCATACATCGTCTACTGGACTTTACACATTGCTACACCGCCGCGTACAATACACCACGAATGTACCGGACCAACATTCGCTTATGTGACGCGCAAGCGCAGTTTAGGATCGCAGGGCAGTGTGTCCTTGCGTCCGTCAGCTTGTGTTGTATTGTAAACAAGGTAATTTTGACAGGTTAGGTTTTCCCGTTTTCTGCTGGATTGTTGACAGTCTCGTCTGCATTTGTACGAGCATTGTGAATCGAGTCAGTGACGCGAATCGGCGGCCCTTTCAGACTGGACAACAGCAATTGACTCGCTGTGCTACCCCCAGCAGAATAAACGACCACAAATGAGCTTTGCTCAGCGCTTGCTCGTATAAAATGGCCAGCAATGCAGCATCAAATATTGCGTCCGTAGTTTTTAATCAATAGACGTGAATAGTTTGCAATAATCAGGAATAGTCAGAAATGCGAAAAACGGAAACTAGAAAAAGCTCGGCCAGGCAACCGTGGCTGCAAAACTGCATGAAGGAGGAGAAAATCAGAGAAACACAATGCGCGGACAGCGCAGACACCCACACACACCAAAATGACAGCGTTCACCATTGCTCACGCTCAAACATCGTACTTTTGGCTTTAGACAAAACAGGACAGCCAAGACAGCCGAGACAGCCGAGACAGCCGAGACAGCCAGGCTTAGAGTTAGGCTTAGGCTTAGGCTTTTGCTTAGGCTTAGGCTTAGACAGGCCTAGTTAGGCTTAGTCATGCTTAGGATTAGGCTTAGGCTTAGGCTTAGGCTTTTGCTTAGGCTTAGGCGTAGGCACGATTGGCTGTCTTGGCTGTCTCGGCTGTCTTGGCTGTCCCTTTTTGTCTGATGCCGTACTTTTTGAGTAACCCTTTTAACAATGTGAAGTCAAAGCCTGCATGTGCAGTATAGCTTGAGCAAACTACTGTGAAAGTCGAGCAATGGCGACAAATTTAAAAAGTCCATTGCACTATTGCATAAATCTTGTGAGGAAACATGATTTTGATCACTACTTGTGCACTTTACTTCTGCCAAAAGGCTCTCGAGAAGCTGTGTTCGTGGTAAAGCTTTTCACTATTTTTTTTTGTTACAGAAACAACTCCTCCAATAGCAAAAAATTGAATATTGCAGGCCAGAGCTTTCAACGTAGAGTTGGCTCTGATCAGAGACAGAATCGAGCGTTATTCTGGCAGTGCAGAAATATTCAGACTTCAGTTTTGGAAAGACACAATTGATACGATTTTCCTGAACAAATCGGGAATTTTAGCGAAGTTCGTTCTGTATATTTATGTTGCATTCGCGAAGCAGTCATGGTGCAAAATTATAGGTTTATTATCGATGTTGCTACCATTAACTGCATTCATTTCAGACAGCCTGTTGCGCAAGCACTTGCAGCGTACTGGTCACAGCATTGTGAGAAAAATGATAGAACCAATGGCGCCGAGCAGAAATCTATGTCGATTGCTCACTCTTTCTTTGAGGCACTAATTAGAGCGCGACAGAATAGCCTGGGAGACAGACCATTCCAGAGTGTCCAAAAAGTTTTGGATTACGGTGAGATTTTCAGATGCAACCGAGACACACTTATCATTGACACTCCACCATATAGGTGCCGAAACGCACGGATCAGTGCTGTCGCTGTGTTTAATCGCGACGTGTAGTGGTGGGCCGTCGAGGGAAATGCAGCATGGATGCGAGGTAATAGTGTTTGAGAAGTAGAGCAATGCAATTTCTGTGTTTAATGGTCAACACCTTTCTTCTCATTTGCGACTATGGGGGGGGGTGGCAGCAGCAGCCCCATAGTTATAGCAATAGACTTGCCGCCAGAGGGGGTGTCCTTGTACAGGTTGCGAAGAGACTGGGATCGGCGTTGGGAGCTTCTACCCTTCTACGCGCAACGGCGCCCTTGGCGTCGAGAGGCATCGTTCTGCTGCCACAAGATTTAGTCGACCAGCACAAGGCGTGTGCCCTTAACTGATGCTAGCACATACGTGTCCGTGGGTGGGGGCAAATCCTGGTTGACCCTATCTCGAAAGCCTACTGGGATTACCGCCCTCCCCCCCCCCCCCCGACACACACATACATGGGTATGTTATTTTCGGAACTCTCACGCAAATTTTTCTTGTAAACGGAAAAAACCGTGCGTGCGAAGTTGTATTTTTGCACTTGCTAGCTAAAATAAAATACTCCCAGTCCCAGAATTGTTTAGAGTATTTTAACGTCTCCAGGATCAAGTTGCGTGTTCTTACGTTCTCTGAAGTGTTGTTTGACCATTGAACACCAAAGTAGCACATTAGACCCTAATTTGTCATGCCATTATGGTTACTGCAGGCTTGATTTGATGCTGTGTGCTCTGGCATTTCGGATATGCGCACCGTTTCAGTTGGATATCCGTAGAGTTGTGCGAGGCGAGCGCACGGCCGCACTGAAAGCCGTGGCAGAGTCGCTGTCGACTCGGGCCAAGGGCGAATTGGACGAGCTCAGAAGAGCCGAGAAGTTGACACGAGCGCAGCGGCTGTGCTTCCTGCCCGCCGCCTGCTTTGACTCCTTTGAGAAGTGCCTGGCAGCGGCGCAGTTCGATCTCTTCGACGCCAGACTGCAGGCTCGCGACCCATCCCTGCTCCCTAGACTCCTGTTGAGAAAGTGGCTGAGGAGATTTTGAACGTATGGCACAGCATTCTATCAGTTTCGTTGTCGCAACCACTACGAGTACGACCCTTTATATGTCTTGCTTGCCTACGAGATCACAGCTTAAAGGGAGTACGAGATCGTCGAAGCGCATTCGACTCTGAAAGGCATCTGAAAGCATCCCCAAACAGATTCCGATTCGCGAATCCCTCTTTGCATCGGCACCGGTTGCGCCTGAGGCCGTAAACGCACACCTCGTTTTCGTGGCCGCAATCGTGGCACTGATCATTGTCTGAAATTGGTTTGCCCAGAATTTTCTAACAATTTCGGGCGGGAAGTACAAGCACTCACCGAGTTGCTTTTCGCAGAAGAGACCTGCGCTCCCGTTGGGGCTTTTGTCCCTAAAGCCGGGCAGGCACTTGCATGCCTTTTCTTCCTTGAATCCTCGCGCGGCGACGCACTCAGCCAGCTCGCTGCACAAGTCGGGGCAACCTGTTGTGACGTGGATGGGTTGGAGCCGCGACCTAGGCTCCACTTGGCAAAGCGCGCTCATCACAGCCCATTGAAGGGTGGTCGAGTGCAGCTGCTGGAGACTGTCGACGAGAAAGTGGCGCTGCCTGTAGGCGTCGGCCAGCTTGAATAGTTGTCTGTTCAGGGCCGCCGTGTCCTTGCCGACACCGATGGCGAGCACGTGCACGTCGTGCGCAGCCGCGACTCTCGCAGGAAGGGTGATGTCCTCGTCCGATTCCCCTCCGGTCACGACGATGCACACTTGGATCACGGCTCGATTGGCAACTGGTCCGAAGAGGAAGGTCGCGATGCTTTTCCGAGACGGCTCTCGACGACCCTTTTCTTTTGCAAACGATACTCGGACAACGTGCTCAATCGCTGCCGCAGTGTTTCTCTCTGTGCCGTTCCTGAATTGAATGCTGTCCACCGCTTGTAGGACCACTTCTTTCTCGAATGAGAAGTTTAGCGTGAATTCGTCCACTGCGTAGTCTGCGTATTGAACGAGGCCCACTCGCGTCGTGTTCTCGCCAATGTTCAGTTCTTGCAATATTCTCTTGACAAATCCGAGAACGCTGTTCGAGTTGTTTAGTGCAGTAGAAATGCTGCCATCCAGCAGGAACACGATGTCCATGCGGCGGTCAGTACAGTCGGTGTCTTCACTGCACACACGCCCTTCAGGCAAACGGGCCAGAACAGAGGAGTCCAAGTACCCATCTCTGCATCGGCACGTGTAGCCCATTGGGAGGTCCATGCAGTCGGCATTTTTGGAACAATCGTGAAGTGTCGACCTCTGGCACTCGTTGATTACTGCAAGTCAGAATGCGCTTCAGATACTCAAGTCACGCACACGCTCGCGACTCACGTTCAATGCAGGGCGTTGGCATTACGTGGATGAATTCGCTCATACGACTTTCGTCGGCAAGGTTGAGCGCAGTGCCGTTGGCTATAAGGGCATCGGTTTCGTTCAACAGCTTCTCCGCTTCTGGGCAGTTGCCCAAGTGGGCAGTGTAGTAGGTGACGAGATACATGGCGTTGAGGCGGGCCCGACCCCTCTCCTCTGCCGCTTCGAGTCGCCGCAGTTCGCGTTCAAGAATGGGAAGGGCGCGCGCGCGGTACGCGTTGGCCGTGTCAGTGTCTCCACTCTCAGCGTAATGGTACGCGAACGTCCGGTAGAGAACTGCGCGCTCGGAATCGGCTGAACTTCACAGAATCGCTGTAGTGTGCGCTCAAGATGTGAGCGGTGTTCGGCAACGCACTCTTGTTGCGTAGCTCATAGAGGGCGACCATCCTCCTGTAGTGCTCCTCAAACGTCCCTTCACCCCAGTCTTGGAAGTGAAGCAGTGTTCTGTTTAGGTAGTTGTCGTGCAAATACTGAGCGATTCGCTGGCGCTCCTCTTCTCCAGCTTCGTCCATGTCAAAGTCGTTGGCGAGCGAGACCCAGCCGCTCGCTGGACATATCCAGACGTACTTTGGCGAGCTCATCGGGTAGTAAATCAACTCGGAAGGAAGCTGTAAATGTGTATGGCAGCTGTGTCTGCAATACTCGGCCACACCGTAAGATTAGCCCACCCCTAAAGTTAACCACCCTCGCTAGACCAAATGTTTTTAGTGCGTGCGTGTGCGCGCGTTGGAATTATTTACTTATCTATCTAGTAAACTAGTATCTAGTAGTAGTAGCTATCTAGTAGTAGTATCTAGTAGTAGTAGTAGTATCTAGTAAACTAGTTATCTAGTAAACGAGTGTATGAACCAATCGAAGCATACAGTATCGAAATGTACCTAGGAGAGGTAGCACACCTGCCGCACCGCACAGGAAAGGAGGGGATCCTTACAGATGCGAAGGAGGGTAGAGGAGAGACGATACACGACAGAAAAAAACGATCAGTCAAAAAGTGCAAACCTGATAATATTGGTCCCCAAAGCTGACTATACGTTCAACAGGGCAGGTTTCATTTTCTGCAAACGGGTCAGGCTTGTTCTCTTGGACCACAAAATCCGTGAGCGCCGAGAGGGCGCCAAAAACAGTTAAAGTGAGACAGCACCGAATGTACTGCATACCGCCAATGTTTTGGCAGACGCCGGTGCGACAGAGCGAAGAACAGCGCACTGGTGCGCGCACTGACTAATACGGCGAGCGAGCTGCGGGCGGCGACGCACTTCGCACGTTTAGGGACGGACGAGTTTTTGGCTGCCAAAACAATAGAACTTTAAACAACCCTAGGAAGACTCCAAGTGGTGTATTCTGTGTCAGTCAGTAGGTCCTTGCTTAGCACAACAGTTTTGTGCCAGCGTCGTTTTCTTGTGCTTTCTCAAGAGTTTTCTAGGAAAACTCTTAGAAAGGAGTCACACTGCGTGTACGTTGTGAACGCGATCGCGTGATGTCCACCACATGGATGGTGAAGCTTCGCCTCGAACAGAGCGTGAGAATACATGTAGCCGAGTTTTACAAGGGAGGGTCGGAGACCATTCTGGAGAGGTAAGCAGATTTGAAGGGGGAGGGTTGTGTCAGAAGCAAAAAAGTTACCAAAATAGGGTCTAAATAGGCACTTCAAAAATGGTTAATGGTCAAAATGTGTCAAAATAGGGTGTAAATAGCGATATTTAGCTGTTTTCATGGGATGAAAACACTAAAAAGGACGAAAAAATACACTACTTTTATATAATTGTACCTGGGGGGGGTTGGGGGGTTTACCCACCCATTACTATTTTCCAACACCCACCCAGCCCACCCCCCAGAATTTTTCCAAGGGATTTTCACCCTGTCTAAAACGATGAAAGTGAGTGAATGTTGGTGTATTTCAGTGCTTCTCAGTGTTATATGACCATAAAACAGCTAAATAACACTGTTTAGACCCTATTTATACCCATTTTTGACCAAAAAGGACCAGTATAACTCAAATTCGGCCAGCTACCCCTTCCACTTTTTGCTCCAGACACCCCGCCCCCAGGATTCGGCCTCCAGACTCCCCCCCCCACTCTTCCAGACCCGGTTACGGTACGGTGAAGTGAACGGAGCGTTTTTCCACAGCTGATGGGGAACATTGCTACATTGTATGTGCAGTTTAGAAGTCGACAACCTTCTGTTCAAAGCTCGCCTTTCATCCCTTGCTCGTTTTTGGCACGGTCCGCCAACAGTTAGCACGGCATCACCACGGCACAGTGGTTGCAATACGCAAAGTGAGGGCGACACGTCAGAGCAGTAGCGGTTGTAAGCAGCAAACGGTGGTTGTACCAGGGCGCTGATCAGCCATCCTTGAGTCTGAGACGGCCGCTGCGTTCCTCGCAGCAGTCGACCAGCACCTCCTCCACGAATTCAAATTCAAAGTCCCTCAGAATCGCCAGAAACACCATTAGATCCATCAGGCGGACATGTCCAAAATCGCCCAGTTTCTGTGATTCGGCGAGAAAAATAAGTTGCTTGGTGAGCTGTCGACACGACTGGGCCAGATCCTGACGAGCGACGACCTCAAGTTCAACTCAGAACGCCAGTGAAACATTGTCGAGACATTTGAGCACCAGGTCGAAGACGACGGGTAGAGGCAGTCGCGTCGATGCGCGTCGACGAGGGCGTCGAGGTGGGACGTGCTCGAGACGCGTCACGAGCTCCAGGCTCGGCGCGTCGCACACTGCCGTCAGGTCGGCAGCCGAGTCGGCACCGAACGCCGCGCGCAGCTCCTTCAACTTGTGCTGCACGGCGGTGGGCAGGAGCGCGGACGCCCCAGAATCCGCTGCCGCTGCCGAACGCGTCGGCAGCTGCCGCTCGTCCTCGTCTTCCTGTCATTCAAGACTTCCCTTGAGCGACAATAGTTCAATCTTTTCGACAAAGACACGACTGGACCGAGCACACTGCACACTGGACCGGTAATCCAGAGTTCAATTCCCACCGCGCCATTCGCCAATTCTTCCTCAACTTTTCAAAGCGCACAGCCAGTGGCAGACCTGCAGCACTTCGACGACCGTTGTATTCGTGCAGCCGTCTTGCCTCAACGCGGAGCTGACGAGCGCGTTGAGAGGAAGCAGGTAGGGCGCCTGACTCGCGACGACGTCCACGCCCTCTTCCGCCACCATCGTCGCGTCCGCGTCGCTGTCGACAGCCACTAGAGGACACTACTCCGATTCCCCAGTGTCTCCAGCTTGTCATCACCAACTCGCTCCAGCAGGCGATGAGAGGAGGGCAGCGGCGCTGGGAGAGACGCCGGGTGTGGGCGGCTGCTCTCGCGCCGTCTCGTAGTCCTCAGACGTGGGACTACTCCTGCTGCTCGTGGGACCGCTCCACTCTCGCCGCGTTGCCGCTTCGCCGCACTGCGCGCCCCAGCTCGCCTTGACCGCGTTCAGACTTCTGAAAGTGAGCGGCGATCATCCACCACTTGCTGGAGACACTGAGCAGCGCAGAGAGGAACCTGAGCAGAATCTGACTGTTCGGCTCGCGGTGAGGCAGGACGGTGAGTCGTCTGCCGTGGGAGTAGCCATCGTGGACGGTGGGCGTGACCAGGCCGGCAGAGGAGGAGGTGCTGGCAGTGGCCGCGCGGCTGTGGTAGGCGTGGACATTCGTGGCCAACAAGAGATCGCCCGCCTCAAATCCATAGAGTCAGTTGGCTGTCGGCAAGCGCTCGTCCGTCATGGTTCGAGTGCGTGCGTGCCTCGAGCGAGGTGGCGACGTCCACGTGCGCCCCATAGCAAAAGAGGTCGACGGAGAGATCGGCCGCAACTGTGAATCGCTCGAGCTGCTCGTCGCGGCAGTGCCACTTCTCAATGTCGGCGTCGGGAACGCGCGGCTGCGCGCTGCAAGCGAACGCGACCAGCACTGTCAAGCATGAGCGTTTGCGCGCGGCGCTCGCGCGCACTCTTTGAGTCTCGTGCCGTCCCAGACGCGCAGGGCGCAGAAGCCGCGCGTCGTCCTGAAGGCGCCGACGACTTGGACAAAGAGGTCGCGATAGAGGCCGCGAGTCAGGCCCGACAGCCCACTGAACTCGCGCAGCCGCGGGAAGCTGAGCTGCTCGCGCCGCCTGTAGTGCCACCACTGACGCAAATGGCCAATCTGAACTGAATGGCCGCTTGCCTTGCAGGGCAGGCTCGATTGAGCCATTCGACGCACGTCACGACGCACGATTCTCTTGTCGGTCGCGTCCGAAGAACGTATACTCGTTGCTGGTGGAGCGGAATTTACAGCAATACGTAACTGAACGAAGACACGACAGA